>JASCZW010012570.1:0-28095 GCA_034211315.2 Aedes japonicus
TTTGGCCCTTCATACAGCGATAGTGCGAATTCAGATCGGTGGCCCAATTTGATCTTGCTGTTAAGTGGAGCTGCATCCAAGCCAAGGGCTAGAGGGGATGGTGGCTACCATACATACATACATACATACATGATGCTCACGCGTAAATTGTCATTTTCAATAAATCATACCACTATCGTATCTAAAACAAACTTCTAGATTAACACAACGCACAATACGTTTCATAAGGTTGACGTATGAATTTTAAACCGATTCCTTTTGGCTAAATTTTATAAGGTTTTTGAATGAACTTCGTTAGGTTTTTTTCCCCAGTGTACAACAAATGGATAAACAACAACATAAGTTGCCACGAAAATGAAAAGACTACTTTTAGCCGTTTCCCTAAGATTGAAAGGAGGAAGTCTAAGAGTGAATTGCTGCCTAACCTGCCTGTATCACACCTGATGTTAGTGCCTTTATATAAACGTTCTACGACGTGGCAGTGAAAAAAATACTAGAATATGTGATACTTTCACTACTGGTCGAATTCTTGGTCTCACATGCATGTTTATAGCATAAGATAAGCCCTCTCACCGTCGACAAGGTGTAAACTTTGACCCACGAGAGGGTCAACATATCCTGGAACTGGTAACCGACATAAAAAGCAAATTATGCGTTCACCATCCATTTTGTTCAAATGCAAAAAAATCTAATTATTTACAAAACGTTCCTATCATACTTACTGAAAAGGTGGCCGAGATGTACAACACCTCCTTCATTTCCGTTTTATTCCAAGAAAAACACAAAATTTTCACGTTTAGATGTTTAACTTTCAATTTTTCACCGCGTTAGAATGCTAAAACGGCGAAGATATAACAGGTACAGTTTAAACCGAACGGTGCAGTGAAGTTTTCAAAAACTCAGTGATATTTACGTTTTGCTTCAGTATTTCTAGGATTTTTTTTTTTTCAAAAGGGCGAATCTAACAATGAGAGATTCTCTCATCCCTCGCTCTCTTTCATTAATTACAGCGCCATTATAAAACTTTTGAGGGATTATTTAGTACCGATAGAAACACAACCGTGCCTGCTAGCATACTGTACAAATAGAAGAATGAAAAACGTAAAGCTGAATGTAATATGAATGAAAGAGAAAGTGATCAAAGAGAGTCTCTCAATTTCAGATTCGCCCTAATGAAAAAAAAAACCCTAGATTTGTTGTTGTTTTACCAAAGTAACCACAAGCATTATATTATTGAACTTATTCAACACAAAATCAACATCGGTAATGCGGGATCACATCAATTCAACAGTTGTCAAGTAATGAAGCGTTAGATTAGCTTATGAATGTAGTGATGCATTACCAATGCAATAATGCTACTTTAGCAATGTCTTATGGCATTTCAAAAGATATAGCATTAGTTCGATCTTAGTGGGGCCCTTTTCAGCTTTAATCCAACTTCAATGATGCACTAGATGCAAAACATATGCCCTATATATGCATGCTATTACAGCCTCGTGGTTACTTGGGGTTATTTCACTGAGCAGTAGAGCTGGAAATGACACTTTAATGCTTACAAATTACATCAGTATAGCAATAACAAATTCTCAGCAAAATTCTTATAGGAAATACCGAAAACTTGTAGTTTTTTGACAGATACTTGAAAATCAATGACATTTTACAAATCATTCAGCAAAATTTAAATTTTACGAATCTAAACCGTTAATCTTGTTACTGAAAACCAATTTATAAATTTGGTGTCAATGGAAATAATTGGAAGAAAATAGGGCAAAAATATGAAACCACCATCGTTATTCCGATTTCATTATAAAGGGTGATACGGTCAAAATTTGGTCAAGGGAAAACGCGTGTAAATCGGTGAAATCGTTTATTTAAAAAATCAAATTAAATTTCTTTTTCAAGTTCAATTAGTATAAAATTCAGGAAAAATTTTCAGTTAGGCTTCCGCTTTTCCAAATCCGAATTGCCGGGCCTTACGCTTGACCCCTGCCATCAGATTTTGTACAGCCACCTTGTCCACCTTCTTCGCCGCAGAAAGCCAGTTTGCCTTGAACTGCTGCTCGTCCTTAGCAGTTTTTTTGGTCTTCTTTAGGTTCCGCTTGACAATAGCCCAGTATTTCTCAATTGGGCGGAGCTCTGGCGTGTTGGGAGGGTTCTTGTCCTTGGGAACCACCTGCACGTTGTTGGCGGCGTACCACTCCATGGCCTTTTTACCGTAATGGCAAGATGCCAAATCCGACCAAAACAGTACGGAACAACCATGTTTCTTCAGGAAAGGCAGCAGACGTTTATTCAAACACTCTTTCACGTAAATTTCTTGGTTGACAGTCCCGGAAGCTATGAAAATTCTGCTTTTCAAGCCACAGGTACAGATGGCTTGCCAAACCAGATATTTCTTTGCGAACTTTGACAGTTTCGTGTGCTTGAAAATATCTGCTACCTTTCCCCTTCCTTTTGCCGTATAAAACTCCTGTCCCGGAAGCTGCTTGTAGTCGGCTTTGACGTAGGTTTCGTAGTCCATTACCACGCAGTCAAACTTCGTCAGCATCATCGTGTACAGCCTCCGGGATCGCGCTTTGGCCGTCGTATTTTGTTTATCATCGCGATTTGGAGTCACTACCTTCTTGTAAGTCGATAGTCCGGCTCGTTTTTTGGCTCGATGCACGGTTGTAGACGATACACCCAGCTTATTTGCGGCATCTCGGAGAGATAGGTTAGGGTTTCGCTTGAAACTACCGGCAACTCTCTTTGTCGTCTCAGCGGCTTCCGGTTTTCGATTTCCCCCCGATCCAGACTTCCTGGCTGTCGACAAACGTTCCCCAAACACTTTAATTACATTTATAACGGTTGATTTGTCAACTTTTAGCGATTTTGCCAACTTTGCGTGCGAGTAGCTCGGATTTTCGCGATGAGCGAGCAAAATTTTGATACGCTGCTCTTCTTGCTTGGACGGCATTTTGACAACTGAAGAGTGAATTCCAAAATCAAAATATGAGCAACATTCTACACACATACACCTTCAAAATGAGGGGTGTTCAGGTTTTTTAAATGCAAAATTGAAAGAAATACGTCAAGTTGATATTGACCAAATTTTGACCGTATCGCCCTTTATGCTGATGAATTTGAGGTCAACGATACTCAGGGGTCGCACAACAATAGACATAGTGGCCTGTACTACAATATTCTTACTTTTCCAAATTAATTTTCGTCAAAGCTTAAAAACATATTAGTTGCCGACATGTTAAAAAAGCAGAATATAAAAGAAAATGACATTAACAGGATGATTTTCCCGTTGATTTGTTTATTTAAATTTGTTTTTTTTTGTCGATGGTGAAAAAAAGAAAGTAAGATTTGTTTTAAGTTTGCTTACAGGAGACAACTTAGGCATTCACACAATGTTATCTCTATCTACATTTTATTGCAGATTTTGTCGAAGTCCTAAGTATCTTCTAAGGAAAGATACTTTAGAGCGTGCTGACTGTCTTAGACGAAAACTAGACTATGATTATGGCATTAGAACAAATTCTCTGAGTGAAACAGGAATAGCTGCAGACTCAGTTTTTATACACTACCTATGCACGACCCTATGCACGATCTGTTTAGCTCAGGAGTGTGCAAGTACGGACTTACAAAGGTTTTGAATCTGTTACTTTCTAACTCAAGGAATGGGGAAGCTGCGTCGTTTAATTGCTTATTTCCGTCACACACATCAAACACCAAGATCCTGATATTACAAGCAGTATCAGTTTCTGGTTTGAAATCATCCCACAGACAAGCCGAAAATGAACAAAACCGAGAACCAACAATTTTTCCGAAGTCTTCAGAGGAAACTCCAGAAAGGCGATGA
Source organism: Aedes japonicus (assembly GCA_034211315.2). Classification (NCBI taxonomy): domain Eukaryota; kingdom Metazoa; phylum Arthropoda; class Insecta; order Diptera; family Culicidae; genus Aedes; species Aedes japonicus. Next base: position 3,848 of record JASCZW010012570.1, read on the forward strand.
TTGATGGCTCCATTATGAGCCCGAAACAAAGCGAACAATACAAATAGTACAGGAAATACTTTACCCTAGGGCTATGCTCGGTAATTAATTATGCCTGCAACCCATTTCTTAACTAAACATATTTATTTTCTGTCACGTCACACTATGGGACTTGCTGTTTAGTGTTGCATGCTGTTGGTGTTGCTGTCGTTCTGGCTGTTGCTGTAGCTGTCGTTGGTTGTTGCTGTTGCTGTCGTAGTGGTTGTGGCTGTTTCTGTTGCTGTGGTTGTTACTGTTGCTGTTGCTGTTTGTCGCATATAATCGTGGCGGGGGTGGTTGATGTCGCCGTTGATCTAGTTGATTGCCGTGGCGGTGGCGGTTGATGTGGCCGTTTGTCGTAGCGATATCGGTGGCTGACTCTGTAGCCGTATTAGTGGATGTAACAGTGGCGACGGATGTAGCAGCAGTGGTGAATGTAGCAGTGGTGGAGGAGGTAGCTGTGGCGGTGGCTTTCGTGGCTGTCGCTATGGCGTTTGGATGATGGTGACGGAAACGTAAAGCAAGAAAGAGCAAGAAAGAAGGCCCCTTCTAGGGACCTATCTCCCGATTAGTAATCCCATGTGTCACTCTAACTCCCTACACTCACCAACCAGTTACAGGAGTACAAACATAATTTACCATCTTTTCTTTTGTGGTTCTTCGAACCTATTCATCGAACTAATTCTACTACTAATACAATTGTTCTCGGTATCGTTCTCCTACTGGGTTCGGAACCACCAATCTAACTCTCACCGGTTTTACCGGCGTATTAAGCATAACCGAGAATAAAACACTTCCACTACTTTTTTCCCTAGGCTACATCTAATAAAACGCGCACTACTACTCCGTTCCGGAGTCACCACAAGAAGATACTTGGATCGGCATCGCAGAACAGTCAAACCTCCAGAAAATCAAGCGTATGCCGAACATAACCGAAGGTTGACGTTTGAGGATCTCACTGTGTTGGTTCATCGGGTTCTGACACTATGGGTCTGAGTCTGTAGGTACATAAGTCGCGAAAAACAAAAAAATGTTTCTCTTAGAATGACATCAAGTGAAATGCAGATGTTCACACATTATTTTACTTTGATCTCGGCCAAGTATGTTCCTACTGATGATTTAGTATGGAAGTTTTGCACCATAATAATAAGATTAGTTGACCTATGTTTGAAATCATCGTTTTCACACGACGATCTTGTACGACTGAGGCACAAATATGGGAAGTAGGCCCATTTTTTGAAAAAAAAAACACCTACGTTTTCAGGTAAATTGGACGTGAAAATTTCTTAGTGTGTAGAGATAAGAAAAGTTGGACCACTCCTACGATTGGTGGCTCATGATAGCATTAATAACTGAATATAGATTCTATTGATTCCTTCGCTCATTAATTTGGTACCAACCTGGAGAGACATAGTTATATACCCAATGGCTTCTTTATCTCCAATCCGTTCAACTAATCGCAATATTTGATGATATAGTGGGTGGAATATTACAATTTGAGATAATTCCAAGCAGACGGTTTACCAAAACATGGCAGATCGACAATGTACCGACCGGGGGAGGCTTGACCCTACCCTAGACGGTTACTGGCTAAAACTAGTGATCCTCATAGCATGAGATATGCGGAAATTCGATTCAACGATTTGGCAACGGTGTTAATTTTATTCACAGCGGCTGATAACACTTGCCACAGTTCAAAATTTGCACGATTGGCTCAGATTTGACAGCATTCGCTAAAAAATGGCGGCTTCCGCATATCTCTTACTATGAGAATCACTAGCTAAAACCCATTAATGGGTGCAAAAATACGCATTTTTCAACACCATACGTAAATGTCAAACAATGGGTTTAATTTGATTTGCCAAAATGGGTAAAAAAATACCCATCGATGAGAACTTATTAGCAGGAAAAAAATGGGTGAAAAATAGTTATGAAAATTATTTAACTTTATTATTAAACAGTGATTGAGTAACACATTCGAATTGTTTAGTGTTCCAACGAATGGGCTATGTCATTTTCTAGGTTTTTACAGTAGCTTTTGCTGATACTTCATTTTACATAATATTAATGCTGTTCAATAAAAAATATTTAGAAATATATCGACTATCTACGGCTATTTTTTTCCAACGGATAATTTTTCAAAAATGGGTGTTATTTTGTAAAAAAAAATTTTTACCCTGATGGTAAAAAAATACCCATTTTTTGACAGAAGTGGCCCGTACTCATCAATGGGTTATTTGCGTTTACCCATTAAATGAGGAGTGGCGAATATAGCAAAAGTGAGTACTATAGTACCCATTAATGGGTTTTAGCCAGTAACCGTGTATGCTTTATTTATATCCAATCCGTTCAACTTCAGTGAGATACTTATGGCCCAAACACAATGATAACGGAAAACGGCAAAGCCCGATCTGAGTATGCTTGCTTGTCGGAAAGAAAACAGGCTAGATCCAAGCCGATTCTAATTGGACATATCGAAGTCATTTGCAGCAACTGTCAAAATTGCCGTTTTCCGTTCCGTTTCCGTTATCATTGTGTTTGGACGGTTACTTCAATTCATGCTGTTAACACCGAAATTGGCCCAGTGTGCATACCAACAATACCGCGTATGACTATAGTCACTAGATTCATAGTCTGGCGGATACAATGACGGGAGCCAATTTGAACTGTCACTTGGCGGAGCCAATCGAGCATATCTCGAGTAATTCATGTAAAGCGCCTAAAAGCCATTTGTGAACAATGACTTTCAATATCGATTTCTCTTGAATCTCAAACCACTCTCGTGAAATGAAAGCAGCATTTGGTAGAAGAATGTTAGTTCTACCATATGGAGTAGTAGGATATGGTTGGATTCTCGTGGTTCGTGAGAAATCAACGTTAAAAGTTATTGTTTACAAATGGCTTTTGGGCCCTTAACATAAATTACTCGAGATATGCTCGATTGGCTCCGCCAAGTGACAGTTCAAATTGGCTCCCGTCATTGTATCCGCCAGACTATGAATCTAGTGACTATACGTATGACGATGATACACACGCTAAGATCAGTTTACCCAAATATGGGTGAAGAATACCCATAATCGTAAAAAGTGCAATACCCATTTATGGGTACGTTACTACTTACCCATAGTTGGGTATTTTTTCCCATACAAATTAACTCAAATATAGGTAAAGTTAACTTAACACATAAATGAGTATGTGCACTATTTCGCGATTATGGGTAAACTGAGCTTAGCGTGCTAGTGGCGTACTTATGGCTGGCCCACAATTGATACTTCGAGGATGCGTTTACGTGAATTTGACACTTTTCCCATAGGTTTTCTGTCAAATTTACGTCAACGCATCCGCAACGTATCAATTGTGGGTGGCCCTTTATTTGTTTTGCCGACTTGTATCGTTTTTTGCCTTTTTTGCTGTGCGGGAAAGAGTGTACGCTATTTTGGGACTACCCAGTGACTGAGTAAATTGCACTTATTTTTGCAAGCAGTATGGAGTTGTCAAAAAATGCGTAAAGTTGTTTTTTTTGGATGAGTGGAATCTAAATCTGAGTAAATGATTATGATAGAAATTTTCATAAAATTCTGAATGGCACACAACTGCAAACATATTAATTTTGATCTACACTACACGCAATTCTGTAGCTACTCGTTTTTGAATCAAAAATCACGCAGTCTGGCCAACAGGGAACTTACCCAGAAATGACTAAACATACCTTTAATCAGATTTGAGTAAACGAACCTGTTGATGAAACGGAGTAAAGTTTACTCAGATTTTGACTTATGTCAAATGGGTAATTTTGACTCATTTTGAAAAAGAGGAATATGTTAGTGTGCGTAAATGTCTCAAAAATTACTACCTTTAGAAGATGAATTTGAAACAAAGTGAGTAAAGCAGTTCGGGTTTTATTTCAATATAATATAAATAGAACAAGGATTACATAGGATCAATTCAAATTTTTTCATTTTGAATTGCTTCTTTCATATTATTGCAAACTTTATTCACACACTTGCAGTATGTGTTTGATGTTGTTTCATACATAAAAATAGAATAAATAAGCCATAAAACATCTACAACTTGTGAACTCAATAAAAAAAAAACTTCCGGCAGTATGAAATGTGGCACTCAATGCCTGATATATTAAACATGCTGACGTGAAATATTAAATAAAGAACATGAATAAAAAAAGAACATGAAAAAACATACCAACAAGCTGCCGAAAATTTACGCTGTCGAGGCATTTCCGTAGCTGCTACATTTCATTTATTTATTTATAAATTTGCTTCAAGTCACGGCGCAAAATTAATCTGTTTGCAGTTGTATGTTGTATTCCATTTTGAACTTTACGAAAATTTCTTTCATTATCATTCACCCAAATATGAGTAGATTCCACTCATCCAAGAAAAACAACTTTACTCATTTTTTGACAACTCCATACTACTTGCAAAAATGAGTGCAATTTACTCAGTCACTGGGTAGTCCTAAAATAGCGTGCACACCCTATTTCAAAACAACTCAAATTTGAGTACGATGGACTCAAATTCGTCGGAAGTATGGCTACACGGGAAAAAATCTGGTAGTAGAAACTACCATTTTACCCGAGTACGCCTATCTTTAAAACTACCATGAAATTTCAGTCAAATTTACTACGTTTATGGTGAAACCGTCAACGTTTGTGGTATATTTGACAGACCTCATATTGATATCAACCGCACCATGGTTGATCTATTCGCAGGCATTGTAAAATCAAAAGCATTTATAGTCAGGTGAAAATTGTAGGTGTTTGCGCTTAATTTAACCCTCGGAATGGTAGTTTCTACTGCGGCTTTATTCTGGGTATACCCAAAAGTGAGTAAAACGCTGGCCAGACTGAGCAGTTATAACATGTTATAAGCCAATCTTTATGACGAATTTCTTATTGTAATTATTTCTAGGGTTTTTTTTTCATTAGGGCGAATCTGCAATGAGAGACTCTCTTTGATTACTTTCTCTTTCATTCATATTCCATTCAGCGTTACGTTTTTCATTCAACTATTTGTAGAGTATGGTAGCCAGCACTGTTGTGTTTCTGTTTGTACTAAAGAATCCCTCAAAAAAGTTATAATGGCGCTGTAATTAATGAAAGAGAGCCAGAGTGAAGAGAACCTCTTATTGTTAGATTCGCCCTTTTGAAAAAAAATCCTGGATTTGGCAACCATTATAACATGTTATAACTCTGTAGTCTGGACAAGGCATAAAGATGGTATGGCGTAACACGTAAACATCGATAAGATTCAAGCCGATGCTGACTGTTTGTCATCACTGAGAAAAAAAATTGGTAAACGCAAACATATTCAAGTTTCATTTAACCGGAATTTCACGTTGAATTGGGTACAAACATCATATTCGTTTGATTTGACTACCTGTGGTGGTTAAAACGAACTAAAATTTTGAGTTATTGTTTCGGGAATTGTGCAGTTAAGTTCTACTTATATCCGTTTGAATTTACCATTCTGTTGGTAGTTCCATTATGACAGCACGAAAACAAACAGAACTTATAGTTTGTTTCAAACAAATTTTAGTATGATTTAAACTTAATTGCTGTTTGAATCAAACATACGAAAACGGTTGAAACAACAAACATTTCCGTTCACAATCACCTACATTTTTTCAGTAATTTCCAGAATATTTATTTGAACAAAATGCTGACAAACATTAGAAAAGTACACATTTACATTTATAGACTTCTCTTAGTCTAACAGAAATCTACAAATGTTAATGCTAGCCTTGCTACTATTTTTAGGGTTTTTTAAATTAAAATTTTGTTTATTTCAACATTATAATTAATCGTACGCTTCTATTTCACATATTACCGCAATCGCCAAGCGTGGCGCTGATCTTCCAGTACACTTCCGGAAAGTCCAGATATGCAGCCGACATCTAAAATGAAGCTCCTTTCATCCTCTGGCAGGGCGAGCAACTCTATTGTTCGTTCGCACATCTCGATCAGGATTTCGATGCTCCGGGTGTTGTGTTGCGGACTTCATATTCTTTATACAACTGAAGGAAAAAAGGTTATTTATGGGCTTAACGGTTATCTTACCGGAACCTTACGATTTCAGGAGGATCGAGATGCTCTGGCCTTTGAGCCATTACTTTTTATGGGATTATAAACCAATGCACGAAGCGATTTTTTGTAGCAAATTTTCGCCCGCGATGTAAACTTCCTCGAAATTACATGTTTGGGTATTGTTGAATGACAGCGTCAGAGCATGCAACAGGACGGGATGACGGAAAATGAAATAACCCAAAAAAAATAGTTTGCTTCAAACTAAATGTTTAGTTATTTTTTCTCCAAATAAAATATCAGTTTGATTCAGCCGCCGGCTTAGTTGAATCAATCTAAAATTTTGGTTTGTTTCTCTGAGTCAACGCAATCTGTATTTTGGTAATAATAAACACCTTTCAAGGTGAAAACAACGAAAATATTAGTTGAGAACAACCATTATATTTTTAAATACAAACAACCAACATGCCTGTTTGTTTCAAAACAAAATTGTTGGTTTAAAACAACAAAACGTATTTCAAAACAACTAGTTTTTTAGTTTGGATGTCAACAAGCAAGTTTGTTGTTTCAAACGGGACTGTTTTTTCTCCGTGATCTTACCACTACGAACTATCTTTACTCACTTTTGGGTAGCCATACTTACGACGAATTTGAGTCAATCGTACTCATATTTCGGTTGTTTAGAAATAGCGTGCACTTGCAAGTATCAACGCGCTAAGATAAGATTACCGAAAATAAGGTTAAACACCGAAAATAAGGTTTTGGTAGCAAAACCTCAAGTACCGGTATAATTTACCGAAACAAATCGTTTGATTTACTTATATTTTCAGTAAAGTGGATTTACAGATTTTATCGTTATATTTTACCTAAATTTGGTTGGTATTTTTTACCGAATTTTCCGATTTCTTGTCTTGCACGGTTGTTTGCAAAAACCCATTAATGGGTGAAAAAACACCCATTTTCGCTAGAAGTGCCTCTCCCCATTTAATGGGTAGACTTGATTTACCTAATAATGGGTAAAAGCAGTCTTTGTCACAAAATAGGTATTTATTCACCCATTTAAAAAAATCGAGCTTTTCCAAAAATGGGTAAAATTTAACCCATTTTTGTGTAGATTATTTAGCAGTATGTTTAATAGTAAATTCATTGTATTCATGGTACTTAATGATAAATACAAAAAAATAAGCTTTCCACCAAAGATGCACCGGATACGCTTGGTTTTTGAACTTTTTTTCACCCACACTCAGCGAAATAAACTTTCGATATTCATAAGATTGCATTATGATTATTTGCTATAAGAAATCAGTATGAATTTCATAAAGTTATCTTATGAAATATAATGATGTCGAAAAAATAAAAACATGGAGCAACCTAGATTCGAACCTTGAACGTTGAACTTATAGGTCCAGTGACTTGACCACTATATAGTATAGTATATATCAACACTTGTAATGAGGAAAGCTTAAAGGCGCGCAAGAACAACGTCGTGTGAAACAAAATCCATTCATAAGTCAGCCTTATGAAATTCCATACCATCGTTCATAAGTTCAACCTTATGAAATTCTTAAGATTATTTGGCTGAGTGCATTAATGTGTAAAAATATACCCGCTTTTTTTTATTGTATGAGGTTTCCTGCAATGGGTATTTTTTTTACCCATTGCATGTTTGAGAATTCCCCCATTTTATGACAGACGGGTATGCTATGTGAAAATGGGTGTTTTTTACCCATTAATGGGTTTTCGCAAACAACCGTGTAGCGTGAAAATTGGGTTGGCTTGTTGCCTGTTGAACTTTTGTGTGTGTGCACTCTCGCGTCACTTCACTCAATTTTTGAGTACAATTGTATGCTATCTCTTTTTCTCCCACGGAAATATTACTCAATTTTCGTAAATTGAGTTGATCCACACTCCCGCGTCACTTTACTCAATTTTTGAGTACAATTGTATGCTATCTCTTTTTCTCTCACGAAAATGTTACTCAATTTTCGTTAAAAAGTGGATCAACTCAATTTTTGAGTAGATCCACTTTTTACGAAAATTGAGTAACATTTCCATGAGAGAAAAAGAGATAGCATACAATTGTACTTAAAAATTGAGTAAAGTGACGCGAGAGTGCACTTTTTAACGAAAATTGAGTAACATTTCAGTTAGAGAAAAAGAGATAGCATACAATTGTACTCGAAAATTGAGTAAAGTGGCGCGAGAGTGTGTGTGTATTTTTATTTGTAACCTGGTATCGAGTCGAGGTTAGCACTGACCAGGGATGCCATATTCACAGACATGTCTGTAAATTTGCAGACTTTTCATTTTTATTGCAGACTTTTTTAACGATGCAGACATTTAGCAGACATTTTATTTATGTTGCAGACTTTTACAGACATTTGAAATATTTTTTTAAATTTCAAATAAAGGTATTCTCTGAAGTTCGGATTTGAAACGTACGAGGATCTGAACAATATAGAAGATACGGTAATAATCTTTGTTGAAATATTTTAAAATATCATAGGTATCATTTAAAGTAGAAATCCTTGTAGAAACAAAAGCGGTGGGCCACATGGAGACACAATGGGCCCGGAGATAAGTATCGTATAGGCCCTTTCCGAGAGTAACACCCAAGTAACCACGAGGCTATAATAGCATGCATATATAAGGCATATGCATTACGTCTAGTGCATCATTGAAGTTGGATTAAAGTTGAAAAGGGCCCCACTAAGATCGAACTAAAGCTATATCTTTTGTAATGCCATAAGACATGGCTAAAGTAGCATTGTTGCATTGGTAATGCATCACTACTTTTTCATGCTTATATAAAGCTTTATTACTTGACAACTGTTGAATTGATGCGATCCCGTATTACCGATGTTGATTTTAGGATGAATAAGTGCAATAATATAATGCTTGTGGTTACTTGGGCATGGAGTCCCTACTTATGGTAGTGTTCAATCCCACGCGTGTTCAAACCCATGCGAAAAATTACTGTCAAAGCGTTGGTAATATGAGTCCTTTGCTATTAAGTCACAGCGAAAATCAAGGTTCACAACAATAAAATTAAATTTGAGAAATTTAGAGACTTCCTCGAAAAAAAACGTTTCTCCTATGGTCAGGTAAAAACTTTTCAGAAGTATTGGGAGCAAGCAGTTCATGCAAGAAAAACCTTAAAAAATGCATTACCAAAGTTCAAGATCATACTTACCAGAATTTCAAGACAGAACTTCCCCAAGAATCAGGAGAGGACTTATCAGAGCTTCAGAAGTTCTCTGAAGTTTGGATTTTTTTAGAGGTTTTGGAGTTCTTCCCAGAAATCAAGATTGAACTTCCCAGAAGTTCAGAAAAAAAACCTTTCCCAAATTTCAGACAGGAGCTAACCAGGAAGGGCACTACCAATAATTTCTCAAAAAATCAGGGAAAAAAAATCATCAGGATGATGTGTCATAGAAGTTGAGGAAAGAACATCTCACAAGTTCAGGAAAAAACTTCCCAGAAGATCCGGAAGAAACTTCTCGAGAGGTTAGTTGGAACTTCCTAAAAGTGCTTGGCAGCTCTTCAAAAACTCAGAGGAGAACATTCTGCATTTCAGAATACGGATTTCTTAAAATTCTTTAGAGAGTAAAGAATGAAACTTTCCAGGAGCATTGGGGGTTCTTCCTTTTAATTTGAGCACGAATTTTCCAATAGTTCCGGAACAAACTTCCCAAATGTTCTTGAGAAAACTTCCCAAAAGTTCAGAAGAGGACTTCTCAGAAGTCCAGGAAGAAACTTCAAGAACAAATTTAAAGGAATTTTCCTAAAAATTTTGGAATAAAATTTTCCTCGCAGTTCCGTATGGGACCAACGAGAAGTTTGGTAAGCATAAGCTCAGGAAAAAACTTCACCGAATTTCAGGAAGGAAACCTGCCAGAGAGGGCACTACTCGTAGGGTCAAGTTAGATTTTTTCAAAAAAAAATCATTAAAAAACTTATCAGAATTTCACAAGAGGACTTCTCAGAAGTTGCGAAGAGACCAAATGTTTAGTTGGAACTACCCAGAAGTGCAAGAGAGCTTTCCTAAAGTTCCTAATCGAACATTCCAGCATTTCTGAATGAGAACTTCTCGAAGTTCACGAAATCCCAGAAGTTATGGTAGATTCTTTTGATAAAATCAGGAAGAAACTTTTCAGAAATATGTGAGGATCTTTCTCCGAAGTTCAGGAGAATACTCCCCTGAAGTTCAGAAGAGATTATTTTGGCAGTTCAGAAAAGAAATGCTCAGAAGTTCAGGAAGATACTTCTAACAACTTAAGAAAATTTTCCGAAGTTCTTGAGATTACTTTCTAAAAGTTTTGCAGAAATTTTCCTCGTAGTTCAAGACAGGACTTATCAAAAGCTTCGAAAGTAACTATGTTCATGAAAGAAATTACCAAATGTTTCTGGAAGGTAAGGTTCTTAAATGTGAATTTCGAAGAAAATAAGGAGTGACTGCCAAGAAGTTTATGAGGAATTTTGCCTGAATTTTAGGAGGAAACTTCCCAGAAAAAAGCAAAGAGCCTTGCAGAAGATTAGGAGAGAGTTTCGCTGAAATTTAAAAGATAATCACTGATTAACCGAAGAAGCAGTCTATACAAAAATCATTCATATGTCCATAATGATATTGATGATCATGAGTGATGATACCATTTTAAAATATGGTACACACCATCAATGGTTATTGTAGAATCAAAAAAAAAAGTGTTCAATTTATCAAATTTAAAACTAAATTTTGATTTTAAAATACAGAATTGGAAACAGCGTTACAGGGGGAAAAAATATAGAAAATCGTGTCATCTCTGCGAATGCTTCAAGCTTCAGTGTCACTTTAAAAATATTAAACAATAGTGTAAGATTGCATACAATCCAAGAAACAAATGCAGACATGTTTACATAGTCACACAAATAGCGATAATGACGTTGAAAGAAGTCTAATTTTCTAGAAGGAAACTTACAGACTTTTATAGGCATTCCCAGACATTTCAAATTTTTAGAACAGACATTTGAAAAAAAAATCTGGCATCCCTGGCACTGACAATAATTTCGGGTATCGCAGGTTTAAACTATAGTCACTAGATTCATAGTCTGGCGGATACAATGACGGGAGCCAATTTGAACTGTCACTTGGCGGAGCCAATCGAGCATATCTCGAGTAATTTATGTTAAGGGCCCAAAAGCCATTTGTAAACAATAACTTTTAACGTTGATTTCTCACGAACCACGAGAATCCAACCATATCCTACTACTCCATATGGTAGAACTAACATTCTTCTACCAAATGCTGCTTTCATTTCACGAGAGTGGTTTGAGATTCAAGAGAAATCGATATTGAAAGTCATTGTTCACAAATGGCTTTTAGGCGCTTTACATGAATTACTCGAGATATGCTCGATTGGCTCCGCCAAGTGACAGTTCAAATTGGCTCCCGTCATTGTATCCGCCAGACTATGAATCTAGTGACTATAGTTTAAACTGGTTCAAACCTAGATTCGTAAACAAAAACGGTATCATTTAAATAATATTTTGCAATCAAACAAAAGCCTAATACTTAGCAGGCGATTTCAATCATATAATGGCTGAAGGTGGTATCGAGACGCCAGCGGCCCCAGAATGGCTCTTGAAGCTAGAAAGCAGACGGGAGCATATAAAAGCAAAGCTCGGTCATGAAAGTGGAAATGGAGCGCCCTGTGTTACCTGTGGTAATAGCTGGTTTTATTTTATGTTTATTCGTTTTTCCTGGATTCCATTACTTCATTTACAGGTGGTAAATGTCCCGGTTTAGATTTGCATTTTTGGCGAAAGGTTTGTCGAAACTGTAAATGCCGTAAAGAACAACACGATTGCAAAGATGATGACATCACCGGATGGGCACAATTTGAAATTCTCGGAGCGATTCGATCAAAGCCTGCTTGTGAGTACATTGTTATGTATAGAAAGGTTATAAATGCCAAGTGGCCTGGAATAGATCACGCTTTGAAGAAGCAGGGTTTGTCCAATTTTGGATCGTGCAGATGACACATACTTAGGGTAAGGGGATGTAATGCTAGCCTAGCTCCTTCATTCGGCCTATGTACCAAATGTGTCATTAATTTAGCGATAATCAACAAAATCATGTTGCTATTAGAATGACCGATGTAATTCGAAGCAATTGAGCAAATATTAATCAACTTAGGGAACGTCCATTAATTACGTCACGCAAAAATTGACTTTTTTTAACCCCCTCTTCCCCCTTGTCACGTTTTTTGTATGAATCTCCAAATTTTTTTGTATGGATCGTCACGTTTTTTAAAACCCCCCCTCCCCCCTTACTGCGTGACATAATTAATGGACCTTCCCTTAAAGTTGTTCACTTTCGCGTAATTTTCGATTTCTTGAACTTTTGGGGCATCATGATTTCACTGGTTAAGCTGAACAGATCTACACGATCTTCAGGTGATCTAAATTTGATTAATTGAATCGATAAGCAAGTAATTCAGTCTGGATGTGCAGAAAATAGTTACACGTTACAAACTAACTGTTCACATACCTAGAATAGCAATGATTTTACAAGAAAACCGTAGACCTAATGTTGGGGACACATATTTTTCTATGTTCCCAACTATGGCCTGTTGTAGCAATAACGTAGTAAAAATGTTGTTATTGGTAAAATTCCAAGTGTGAATGCATGAATTTGCGGTTGTTTATATTCTAGTGACTCATCAAAACACAAAAAGAAGAAACAAAATCATTGTAGAGTGAAGTATAATGTTTTCATTATTGAATGGCTTATAAATCACCCTGGCCAAGGATGAAGGGTTTGACGATGATTCGTCAAGTGTCGATATAATCAATCTTCTGTTTAATACTAGTAATTATAGCTGAGATATTTCAATTATTTAAGTTATTTATTTTTTCGAAACTTGATTTATCATACCTTTAACATAGCTATAGAAACAGTTACGCATGATTTAACTACAGCTGCCTATCACTATTGTTAGAGGGACCGCCAGGGCTAAGTACGGGTCTATACTAACAACTCTAGCACTAACAAGACCCCGAAACCAACGTTCATCTACGTAGATTAGTTATATTGTAGTTATGTATTATTACTAACTTTTCTTTTCTGCTTTATTGTTACTCTTGGTGGTAGGCGAAAGTGTCTTTTAGAATTCTTTTCATCAACTCACATTAATAATTACTTTGTTATTGTCTCTTTTCTAATTTCTTTTTTATTCTCTTCTGTCTCTTGTTTTTGTTGCCAATAACGCATGATTATTGTCTGAACTGCTTCAGTAAGGAATTGGGTGACGTTTCGCTAGGTTGGTCGAGACGGAAATCAAGTAGGAGTAAGTGATGACATTCATCATGTCATTGTTGTTTGAATCCTAGTTCTAAAATACTGGGCTCCTTATTTCACCTCATCTTGTTCAAAAGGGCTTGAACAAAATAAATGAGCTTACACAGACCACTTGAAGATGTAATATGAGGAAACATTTTTAATATTAGCATAGAACATGAGTCGATGTTTCATAAGTTGACTGAGATGCTTTAATGAAAAATTTAATAACGCAAGGCTAACAAATGTATATGAAATTGAACTTATCATCTCGTTGTTTCTTCCAAACATGCTTAATTCCGATGTTTCTTCATTTCACATCCGTTGAACAATATTGAATAGCCATTTCGTTTTGATAATATCACTTTTAATGACTATATATCTGTTTCTTTTTGGTATACTGGAGTCAACAGGAAAGCTAGATTTGTATCATCGGATTTATCTCTGCAGACACGTGAGAAGTGGCAAATGCTTTCAAAATTGTAATCAACAGTAAGTAGATGAGATCGAAAAGCAAGTTGGATGACAGTAACTTGCGGTACCAGTGCAACAACAACCAATAGGAGAAGAAACAGATGAGAACTAATTCATAGTTGAACTTATCAATTGCTAAAATGTACTAATCACCAAACTATTATTCCGGTCTCGTTTCAGCAATCAAACGCCTCTCTCTCTCTTGCTTCACTTTCTGCCTCCTGATATTCCTTCACTCTAACTATCCCCTATTTTCAACAGCCTCTTACTATCCGGTATCTTAAGCAGGATTCACTTGACCCCTGTGGTTATTATTCTGTGATACCAAATCTATACTTCTACCATATGGACAGTGATTTTCATCACTGGAGACCTGGCCCTATGACCCCCTTCTGTGCTTGAAAATGAAATGAAAATGAAAATGAAATCTTTTTCGCTAGCTATGTGACGAACGAAACCCCATATGACGAGAGGCTAAGCAAATTAGGCAAATGTTCAACGATATACAACTTTTTACATAAAAAAACCTGCCCAAACCTTTTACCTTCCCATAATCCCTGAGCAGCCGGTTTACCACAAACCACGCAGAACTTAATTGACCCCCATGGGTTAAAGATGCTGTGATGCTCACTCCCCTTCCCCGCCCTGATGTATTATGGACGATGTGAAATTTCACATCGGTGACTTGGCCCTCGACCCCCTTGTACATCACAAAATGAAAATGAAAATGAAAATGAAATTATTGAATGGCTTATAAATCATATATAAACATCACTTAAGTGTTTCGAAGCAGTTTTACTTTAGTTTGTTTAGGGAAATGTTATATTAAGTAAATTGAATGCAGCTAGCAATGCGTTAAATAAGAAAAACAGAACGGTCAAAGACTGCATTTAATAATAAATCCATCGAATGGGACGAAGTTGCATCCACGAATAGACCCAATTTGGTGCTTATAGACCGACATTAAATCCATATCCCTCGAATATTTTTGACTTTATAAAAAGAGTTGTGTAGCTTTTCATGATACATACTTCCAAATTTCTTCTCAAACTTATCTTTGCGAATGTCTAACTAGTTGAATCTCGCTTACAAAACTTTAAGTTATAATAAAAAAATGTAATCGATGGTTGCATAATAGACTGAGTTAAGGGACACATACCCTATTATCAATCTTCAATGATTTCGAACAAAATATCAATATTCTATATAGAATGTGTATGGTTATACTGGATGGATCTTGACTATGGAACATTTTATTTTACATGATATTAGCGACATAGTGAGCATACGGGTTGAAATTAAGCAAGTTTCTAAAAACCTCAGTTTTTACTGAAATCTTAAATATAAATCGCTAAAGAATATACCAATCATACTATTTTACACACACACACCAAAAAAAAAAACACACACAACCAGGTGGCGAGTAACCTCGTTTTACATTTGTATTTTATTATGTATGACTTAAAATACACCTAAATTGATTTTTTTCCGACACGACCGCACTTACGATTTCTTACGAAACTTTCTGGTGACCACGGCGTAGTGGTTACCATCCATACCCGTCACATGAAAGTTACACGTTCATATCTCATCCCAGAAAATACCAATACAAGGGTACCAACGCGGAGTGGTAGCATAGTGACGGTTTCGGTAGGTTCATGCTCATTTGGACTGTTAAATGAAAATGTTTAGAATGTTATCAAAGTTCAGGGGATCGAATTTTGCGCACTTTAGTGTCGTCCAGGTGTGTCATAAGAGGATAGAATGTCTTGATGAGCTTGTCGCATTCACGTAAACATGCTTCGATGTGTGGCCTCAACGTGAGCATAATTTCATTCAAGTTTTAAATTTAAATATTGCACACTATTTGACCACTAAATAGCGTGGCCAAAAATCGAGTGCCTTCCATTGGAACCAAATTGTTCGACGGGTTGAACGCAAAACTATATTTTCCGCGTGTTTTCGATATTTCACTTTGGTTAGATGTAATTCTTTGTTCGGATTAGCTGTCCACTGGTCGCAATATTGGCATTGAAAGCTGATAATTAAAATAAGGAACCCGTATAAAAATCTGGATTCCAATTCTCTTTATAATCATTGATCTAATTTGATATTTGTTACTTTAAATAAGCGTTAACCATGGAAGTATATCTGTATCGTATTGTTTTTATCGATGTTTTCCCCTGATATTGCTTTTCTCCTCGAAAAATTGTCTGAAAAAAATTAGTTTATGTGATAAGCCAGATCGCTAAGAAAGACAACCAAAATGGCTCTTGGCAAGATCACTTACAATATTTACGTTTAGGGAACGTCCATTAATTCTAGGGTTTTTTTTCATTAGGGCGAATATGCAATTAAGAGACTCTCTTTGATTACTTTCTCTTTCATTCATATACCATTCAGCGTTACATTTTTCATTCAACTATTTGTAGAGTATGATAGCCAGCACTGTTGTGTTTCTATCTTTAGAATCCATCAAAAGATTTATAACGGCGCTGTAATAAATGAAAGAGAGCGAGAGAGGAGAGAGCCTCTCATTGTTGGATTCGCCCTTTTGAAAAAAAAAATCCTAGAATTATGTCACGCAAAAATTAACTTTTTATCACCTGAGACTGAAAACCAAAAAATATATTTTCCTGGTTTTCGTGGGCTAAGTGCTATAAAAATATATTATGAGTACATGTATAGAAAAAAGGATTCGTAGGTTGAAGCGCAATATTAAACACAACAAAGCATATATTTTTAAAAATACAATTTTATATGGACCATTCAAGTTGCTACTTGTTGTCGTCGCAGCACTACCTAACTAGGAATTCGTTGAACTTACGAACGACATTTTTCAAATAAATGACATTGAGCTTTGGAGGTGGATTTTTTCAATTCCGATTTTTTTTTGTATGGATTCAATTTTTTTTGTATGGATCGTCACGTTTCCCTAAACCCCCCTCCCTCCTTACTGCGTGACAGATTTAATGGACCTTCCCTAATAACTAAAAGCTATCAACGATAAAATCTACGCATGACTTTTTATATAATATGTGAAATGACATTGACTAACATTTACTATTTTTTCGCAGATATCAAAATATCCGAGCTCACAGACAAACCAGTGGAACTAGATTGGATTCCACCGAACGTAACACCAGAGCTGGCTTCCGACTATATGTATAAGCTGGGACAGCAGAATATTCCATTCGCTGGGAGCGAAGCAGCTGAAAAGCGTAAACAACAACTAGAGTATCAAGTTCCCCCGCATGATCTGGACGCCAGTTTATGTCACAATTTGTCCGAAAATGAAGTTTCTCAATTAGTGCAATATGTTGAGAAGATTAAGAAAAACTGTGTAGGGCAGGGTAACGTTGTGAGAATCGGTGACAATATTAACTACCTAATCCGAGCGAATGATCACAAATTTGCTGTACCGGTTATCGAAACAATAGAAAAAGATAAACTTATATCAAAAATATTGAATGCGGAATCAATCAAAGCAGTGATTTCCGGTAGATCGGTTCTACCCGGTAATATTATATGCCTTCAAAAAGACTCAATGGAACCAGATTTTAATGCCAGTCCGCATTTGTCCGACAAGATGAAGTATAAATTGAAATTAATGAAATTAAATTCTGAAGCAATCAGAACTGCAGTAGAAAATGGACCAGAAATTGATAAGGTTATCGAAGCTTTGAATGTGCAAAGAGTTAATTTTAAAGACACTTGCAACATACTTGGCCCATTAGATCGATTCCAGAAAGAGTACCTAGCCAATGCAAAATTTCAAAACGAGATTGATAAATATCTTGCTGCTTCTACTTCGACTAAACTTCAGACAACTGAAAGCAAATTCAATTCACCACTACCTCTGAAGCATTTTGCTAGAAATGAACTATTACAACAGCAGGAAACTCCATCAAGAAAATTAAAATTCGATAAAAAGCTACCTTCAACGTTTTCTAATGCATGTTTAGCAGCTACCAAAAACGATCCAGTGCTAGGCAATATTCTTAACTCAGAAGCACTTAGATCCGCTCTTCACGAACCTGTGTTTGGGTCAGCCTTAGTTCTATCTCGCGAACCAATGTTTCCGGATTTCATAAGCAGCCCTTTTCTGTCACCAACTACAAAAGCACTCCTTGAGAAAATTAAAATCAATACCCAAGTCATCCAAAGCGCAGTCTTAAATGGCCCGTTCTATGACGAAATCCTTACATCACTGGACTACTCGGGTGTCAGCTTCGCACAAGATTCAATTTTGCAGCCAATTGAAGAGTTCCGCAATGAGTTCCTCAGCTACGATAGTGATAATGATTTTCATAAAGAAATCGTAGATTTTGTTGAAAATTCCGATCTTTCTGCGTTTGTTGTGAGTGCAAAGCAGATACCAGAAACAGCAGAAGCTAGAACAACGGCTCAAAACACAAACCAATTGCTTTCTACAATACTATCATCTCCGCGCTTGCAACATGCGCTTAGATCTGGGCAGCAAATGGACGTTCCGCTGCAATTATTTGACGCACCTCTAAGTAGCCAATTATTAAACTCTCAAAAAATCTCAACACCAGTCCTGGAAAAACTAAATAACATGAAAATTGATCAACAAGCTATTGAAAGCGCTGTCGTATGTGGTTCATTATATGACAAATTATTCCATAAACTAGACAACAATGGCGTCGACTACGCAAAGGATTTTCTGTTGGGCCCTATTTCACAATTTCGCAGAGAATATTTCAACAACGATGATTTTAGAAAAGAACTTTTAAGATACGTCACACATCCTGAGCCATGTCTTTTTGAAATAACCAACATTGAAGAAGTAGTACCAGATGAACATAGCGTTGCAAATAAATTATCTAAAATGCACATATCTCATAGTGATGATTCCGGATTTGGATCAGTTCCTCCAACGCCTAACTACTCTACATACCCAGGAGTCCTCAGCCCCTCTGATAACCTTGAACTTAAAGCAAGAGATGGTGTTTTCCTGCCGTTGCAAGAAAAAAACATGCATGCTGAAGTGCGACCTGATCAAATACAATATCACCTAGCCCAAAACGACGCAAAGACCGATCAACCTACGTACTCTCAACATCTGCTCCAAAAACCTCCAGAACTCGTCACATGTAATGCGTGTCACCAAACTATTTCAATCGGCGAAGTAGTTGTTAAAGCCGAACGGGCCGGAAAAAGCGCAGCTTGGCATCCGCAATGTTTCAAGTGTAATAAATGTGATGAATTGCTTGCCGATTTGGTATACTTTTTCCATGCTGGCCAGGTGTACTGCGCGCGAGATTTAGCAAACATTTTAAAAATTCCACGTTGTTCCGCATGCGATGAGCTCATCTTCACCAAGGAATACACAGCTGCTGAAGGTGCTACATTCCATATTAAACACTTCTGTTGCTATCATTGCGATGCTCCACTCGCTGGACAACAATATGTTCCCGATGAAAAGTCAAATATGCCACTCTGTTTAAACTGCTATGATACGTTTTTCGCTAAAGCGTGCCACTATTGCCATGAAACGATCGGTCCAGCCGAGCAGGGCGTTGCGTGGGGTAATATTCATTGGCATGGATTATGTTTTCGTTGTAGTGGAACAGGGTGTGGTAAATCACTCATCGGGGGTCGGTTCTGTGTAAAAAATGATATGCCTTTTTGTAGTTCACAGTGCTTAAGAAGCGTTATATCTTAAAAAAGCAAGGATGAACAAGATAGTTTGCTAGTTTTGTTCAATGCTATCATAAAAAATATACATGATTTTTTTACGCATTAGGTAGTGATAGTGAACTTCAAAAAATAATAATGTTGCAACGATAAATTTGATTTGGAGTAAAATGATCTCGTCTTGTATTACGCTATTTGTACAATGATCACATATTTGTCATAGGCAGAAAGACATCTGGCAGAAATCAATTATGTCTATCTGCCATCTGCCTATGATAAATATTTGGTCATTGCACAAATCGTCTGATACAAATAGGCAGGAACTGACAAGCCCTATTCCAGTACGGGTAACGTTAACCTACAACGCTTATTTTGCAGTATGGTGCTCCATGTAGTGAAGCACCATACTGCTAAAAATGAGCATTGTAGGTTAAAGTTTACCCCGTGCTTGGAATAGGGTCTTGGGGTGCTAAAATCGTTCCCTACCCTAAGTAAATTCGATTTCAATTCAAATTTATTGTTCTAAATTTTTTTTGACATCTAATTACCTACAGGTCTTAACCTGTAGGTTTACTAATAAAAGCCTCTTTCCGCATTTTAAAATGCAAATTCGCTGAAATTCAATCTCAAAATTACATCAGATATCACCTTCGAAAATAAAACTTCTCGGGTGTAAACATGGCAGCATAAATACAACCTACAAATGTGCTTGAAGCAATGATTATTTAAGTCCCAGCACGTGCAAAAGCATAGTATCTAGATTTGAGATTTGGCATATTCATATTTTTAATAAACAATAAATTCTTCCATAAATAAACGGAACTAAATCATTCCAGTATCAAATACCGATGTCCAGGCTCATTTTTTCTTTCAACAATGGCGATTGATTGTTTTTCGGTGCGCACCGCGCGTGTAAATAACTGCTATTATGAGCACGCTCAAAACACCCTCTCTTTCTTTCGTATTACTATCCCTTTTTTTCACACGGAAAAGTTACTAAATTTTCGTAAAAAGTGGATCTACTCAATTTTTGACTAGATCCAGTTTTTACGAAAATTGAGTGACTTTTCCGTGTGAAAAAAAGGGATAGTAATACGAAAGAAAGAGAGCGTGTTTTGAGCGTGGGGAATCCAACTTGAAAAAAGAAGAAGACACAGTGGTGATAAATCTGACAGCTCCCATGTTAAAGTATTGAAGAATCCAAGTAAAGCTAAAGTAAGGTTAAACATTTTAGTATCTAAAACTAAAATTGATAATAACTTTCTGGTTATTTTTCAAATGGTATGGAATTGGTTAGTAAAGTAATTATCGTCGATTTTCCTATCTTTTTTTCACTAATTACTTAGCTTAGACAGCTCGAAAAACCATTTTAAACGAGCGACATCTACGACGTTTAACCTCACTTTTGCGTCACCTGGATTACTCCATAGGACTGCGCAATGAAAGCATCTTATTGGATCTAATTATGGATTCCATACAACCGTCGTATGAAATCATTAGATATATCGTATGAAGGTCATATCACATTCGTACAAAACGCATAGCGTTTGAAAGATTTTTTGGATCTGTTATGAAATCCAATATGTCTGAGTATGCTTTCTAATATACGTAAAAGCTAACGAATTCGCATCAAATTAGGAAATCCTTTTATTCACCAAATTGTTACTAATGGAGGGGCTAGCTACCCAGCACTAATGAGACCCCCTTCTACACTGCCTCAGGGTCGGCGTACGCGCTTGAAACCCGCGCTCAAGGGACACCTAAACAACATTTGACCACCCCCAAATTTACTGCAACTTTGCTCCAGGACTATTTCTGCCTGTTTGCACTGTTTACCTTACGCCGCACTTTCCCACTTTTTTATGTTCTATCTCCTACCTCTCGCTTCCTTTTCCTTGGTCGGCTGTTGTTAGAGGTCAGTTGCTTCTCCACCACGCTTTCACGCACTTCACACCGTAATCGAAACAGCTGTAGAACTCTCGTAATCTTTAAGATGTCCGATTCTTTTTGCTTCTTCGCCTTCTTCTTGTCTTCCACTTTTCCACTGAGGCTTACGCTTTCCTTTTCTGTTAATGTGCTTCAGCACGACCTTTACAACTCGATTTTCGGGTGTAAACATGACAGCATAAATACAACCTACAAATGTGCTTGAAGCAATGATTATTTAAGTCCCAGCACGTCCAAAAGTATAGTATCTAGATTCGAGATTTGGCATATTCATATTTTTAATAAACAATCAATTCTTTTCATAAATAAACCGAACTAGATCATTCCTGTATCAAATACCTATGTCCAGGCTCATTTTATCTTTCAACAATGGCGATTGATTGTTTTTCGGTGCGCACCCCGCGTGTAAATAACTGCTATTATGAGGAATCCAACTTCAAAAAAGAAGAAGACACCGACTGGTGATACTCAAATTTTTTTTTATTAAAACTGGCGGGAGTACAAAGCTGCAGTAACTGACCGGCGAAATGGTTTGTTTGCTACTGAAAGAATATCCAAAGAACAAATAGCAATAGGCTGATACATGAACAATGCGGCGAGAGTTATCAGACACTTTCAATATTGTAATTGCTTCCCGTCAGGGATGCCAGATATTGTTTTCAAATGTTAGTAATAAAAATTGTAAATGTCTGGGAATGTCTATAAAAGTCTGTTAATTGAGAGAGAGAGAGAGAGAGAGAGAGAGAGAGAGAGAGAGAGAGAGAGAGAGAGAGAGAGTTATGTCATTATCGCTATTTGTGTTATTATGTTAACATGTCTGCATCTATTTCTTAGATAAAAGGACACTGAAGCTTGAAGCATTCGCATAGATGACACAATTTTCCATAGTTTTTTTCCCCCTGTAACGCTCGTTCCAGTCTTGAGTGTTAAAATCAAAATTCAATTTTCATTTGATAAATTCAACTGAGTTTTTTTTTGATTCAACAATAACCATTGATGGTGTGTACAATATTTTAATATGGTGTCATCATTACTCATGATCATCAATGTCATTATGGTCATATGAATGATTTTTGTATAGACTGCTTCTTCGGTTAGTCAGTGATCATCTCTTAAATTTCAGGGAAACTCTCTCCTGACCTTCTGCAAGGCTCTTTGTTTTATTTTGGGAAGTTTCCTCCTGAACTTCTTGGCAGTAACTCCTTATTTTCTTCGAAATTCACATTTAAGAACCTAACCTTACCTTCCAGAAACATTTGGTAATTTTTTTCTGAACATAGTTACTTTCTAAACTTCTGATAAGTTCCATCCTGAACTACGAGGAAAGTTTCTGCAAAACTTTGAGAAAGTACTTTCCAGAATTTCTTGGAAAATCTTCTTAAGTTGCTAGAAGTTTCTTCCTGAACTTCTGAGAAGTTTTATCCTGAACTGCCAAAATAATCTCTTCTGAACTTCAGAGAGTATTGTCCTGAATTTCGGGGAAGTTTGTTCCTGAATTTCTGAGAAATTCCTGCTTGATCTACTATAAAGATCACCCTATACTTCTGGAAAGTTTCTTCCTGATTTATCAAGAGAATCTACCATAATTTCTGAGATTTTGAGAATTTCGAGCAGTTTTCATTCTGAAATGCTGGAATGTTTGATTCGGAACTTTAGGGAAGCTCTCTAGCACTTCTGCACTGAAAATAAATCAATAATTTTTATTATTAAAATTGGCACTTAAATCGGTCAACTTTTGCTTCCAATTGAAATTATCTGAGCCAGTATGATTTTCATTTGCCGCACATAATTTTTAGTACACGTCACTTAATACACAGGCACTTTTCCAATGAGACTGATGTGGTCCGCACATAATTTTCAATGGAGCGAGAAATGTCATGCAAGTGTATTTTCACTTTGCCCTATTCCATCCATCTTCGCACTTAAAACGAAATAAACAACCGGGCGCGAAAAACAATCAGCAGAAAACAAAGCTGAGAAACAAAGCGACAGGCCTACCTAAAGCGATTATTCAGCATCCGTTGAGAATTTGGAGAAAAAGCTAGCTTGAACCAGAATCCTCCAAGGCCAACCAAAAGGAAAAGAAATGTAAGATCCAGGAAGCCGAAGCCGGTAAGTTATTTATGAAAGCATGAATATTCTGGATTTTTGATCGATCTGTTTTTATAGTTGTGAAGCGGCCGAAGCAAAGTGATGATGAAGAAAATGGTCATCCGGAGGAAGATGGTGATGCTGAAGAACAAGAAGCGTCTCCGGTTGGAAGCAGCAGTGCATACGGAATACTGCTAGGCAATCAGGAATTTCGATTCACTTCGTGATAAGGTGTCGGACGATACGTTGAAGGTGATCGCAGAAATGAGATTCACAAAAATGACCGACATTCAGGCTAAAGCCATTCCGCCGCTGCTTGAGGGGCGTGATTTGATTGGTTCTGCCAAGACTGACAGTAGTAAAACGTTGGCGTTTTCAATTCCGGACGTGAAGTTGATTTATAAGTTGCAGTTCAAACCACGAAATGGAACTGGGGTGATTATCATTTCTCCTACGCTGGAACTGGCGATGCAAATTTTCGGAGTATTGAAGGAACTGATGGCACATCAACATCACACCTATGGCCTGTTGATGGGAGGTGCCAGTCGGCATACGGAAAATGAAAAGCTGGGAAAAACGGTTGAATATTGTGGTGGCTACGCCGGGTCGTTTGCTTGATCATTTGAAAGGGACACCGAATTTCCTGTTCAAGAATCTGCAGTGTTTGAATATAGACGAGTGTGATCGTATCTTGGAAAC
>JASCZW010012571.1:0-28040 GCA_034211315.2 Aedes japonicus
CTCGAGGGTACAAATCCAATTTATTTCCTCGTACTGACCGTATCTCGGTTCACCACCGGGAGTCTGTTTCTGAATGGTTCGAATGGTTTTACCCACTGGATCACTCCAACCACCCGATTCTAGCCCATATCATTCACAGCTTTGAGTTCAGGGTCCGTTTGGCCGACAGCTTCAACCCCACTCACAACCGTGATAAAGAACCAGCTACAGTTTCCTGAACCTTCCGATATTTTACAGAATGAACTTGAACGACTGGAGCTCGCAGCACCCACCGTCTCAACTCTAGCGCAAGTGGTGTAGATGTAGGAGAGAAAATAACTTAGTGGCTTTCATGGTCTGTTTCCAACTCAAACTCCCGACCACTCAGGGTACGTGGAGAATTTGCCACCGCCCACACCAACGCTAAGGCCTCCTTTTCTTCATTGTTTGGCAAATATCTTTTTCCTCAGTCACAGTTAAGCTTTTGTTTGCAAAACTGATGATACGATGGACCGAAATCTGTATTTCCTTCGAATTGGACGTAGCACTGCTCCTAAAGTCGAACTGGGCGAAGCATCCGCAACTACTCTGGTCTCTTGGGGGCCGAATTATCGAAGACCGACTACGTGTATGGATTGGAAATGAGGGCTTTTCAAAATGATTAAAGCTTTTCTTATGCTCTTGCGCCCAAGTAGAATTTGCTGGCTTTGCATATCAACAGCCTTAGAGGTTCCAAGATTGCAGCCTAGACTGGTGGAAACGAATCTCCAACATACGTAACGGAGGCCCAGAGAAGCCCTGCGACTTCTTCTGCCGTTTTTGGCTCTCGAAATTTCTGGCAAACGCTTCAACCTTACCAACCATTGGACGAATACCTTCTGGTGACATCAAACGTCCAAGAAATTGATCTGCCTGACTTTGAAAAATACATTTGTCCCGATCTCAGCAAGATATTGGCGATCTTTTCAATACTCTGAGAACTTTTCCTTAATCGCTGCATCATGCCTCCTCTTCTGCTTCACCGGTAACCATTATATCATCAGATGTAATTTACAACATTTTCACATTGCGCACAGAATATGCTCCACGACCTTTGGAACATTTCGGAGCACAAGCGAATGCCAAACATCATGGTTTGTATCGGAACAAGCCCCTTGCGACATATGAATGTGGTTATATATCTAGACGATTCTTCATCTAATTCAATCTATGTAATCAAATCAAGTAGTAACAATATATAATATTAAATCTTTAAAACAATTATTATTCAAACAGAATTTCTTTTTCAGATATTTAATTTACCTGGTGAAAGGCGTCCTTAATGTCTAACCGACTGAAGAACCGAGTCGACTTAAAGCGTGGCAAAAATCTTCAAATGTAGGCATCATATGATGTTCTCTTCTGGATCGCTTGATTGTGGACGACGCATGTCCGCACATAGACGCAAATCGCCATGATCCTTCACTATGGTAACTAGTGGTGATACCCATCTCAGCTGGGTCAGATACTGACTCGAGGATTTCCATAGCCAAAAGCTGATCCGATCTTGCTTCAATTCTGCTCAGTAGTGCCATCGGCGGTCGACGAACTCGTGAGCGACCGGGAGTAACATTCCGATTTACAGGGATCCTCACC
This sequence comes from Aedes japonicus, assembly GCA_034211315.2. Lineage (NCBI taxonomy): Eukaryota > Metazoa > Arthropoda > Insecta > Diptera > Culicidae > Aedes > Aedes japonicus. Next base: position 1,615 of record JASCZW010012571.1, read on the forward strand.
TGAACATTCTTCCATTTTTGGGAATGTGCGTTTTCTTCGACAGACGTCAAGGCATTGATTGGAGTTGAAGTCCGATTCTTAGTACACCAAGACATTTAGCTGTTTCTTTACCCAACAGCGATTGTTGTCCACCTTTGATGACATAAAAACATAGCAGTTGTTTCGAGCTTACTTTCCGAGGTCTTCACTTCTACGGATGCTTCGAACACATGAACGATTTCCAGTGGTTGAGCGTCAGGACCATACCCTCTCAAGACGGTGTTAGGAACATAAGATTTCACCTTACTTATCACCTCTGTTGAAAAGGCCAACGCACTAGGTCAACACTTCGTAAACTCACACAACCTTGGGCAAACTCACTGTGTGAGCCCACACGAGCCTACGGTTACAGAGGCAATGTCTAGTGGAATCGCCGATAGTTGTCCCCGACGATAGTAGCATATCAGCTGATAAGCTGATAGCTGCCACCAAGCGAACCAAGAATATGAAAGCCGCAGGTGTCGACGGAGTCATCAAGCTCGAGTTGAAAAACTTGAGTTTTGATTTCTTCCGACACTCCTGCAGCGGTCTTTAACAGATGCTGGGAGCTTGGCTACTTTCCTTCTAGCTGTAAAATAGCCAGGTAATCCCTATTCGCAAGCCTGGCAAAGATCCCACCAGCGCTAAAAGTTATCGCCCCTTGTTTGAAAAGCTGATCCTCAGCCGTTTACTGGATTTTGCAAACCAAAACAACATCTTCCTCCAGGAACAATTTGGGTTCAGGAAAGGTCACTCCACCAACTGACGCGAGTTACTAACATCCTCAAACGGAACAGGTCCGTTGGAAAGACATCTGCCATGGCATTGCTGGACGTCGAGAAGGCGTTCGATAATGTCTTGGCATGATGGTCTGGCGTTTAAGCTTGCATCGATACAACTTCCCGATTTATCTTGTTAAGATCATCAAGAACTATCTAATGGACAGATCATTCAGGGTCTTTGAACAATTCCCATTCTGAAACGTTTGCACGTTGCTGCTGGTGTTCCCAGGGTAGCCTCTTAGGACCTATCCTGTTCAACATCTTCACGTCAGATGTTCCTCCCTTCCGGGTGGTGGTATTTTGTCTGATGTTTGCAGGACGACACTTCCATCATCTACAAGGGTCGAGTGATACGTGCTCTGAGATATCTTTATGTGCATTTTTAGACATAGAAGGCTTTTGACAATGCATCTCATAGCTCCATGTGCACAGCCATGGAGACTAGACGCTTTGACAAAGAAATAATAAGTTGGATAGAGGCGATGCTTAAAAATCAAGTCATGTTTGCAGACTTCCTGGTGGATCGCGATTGGTAGTCAGACCACAAAAGGGATGCCCATATGGTGGAGTTCTGTCACCCTGCTTTGGTCGCAGTTGATGATCTTTTGAAAAAGTTAACTGATCTTGGATTTGAAGTAGTTGGATATGCCGATGACGTTTGTAATCATCGTGCGGAAAGCAGGAAAATATAATTTGCTGCCGAATGCAAAACTGCGTTGAATCGGAGTGGTGAAAAAGAGGGTCTGGGTATTAATCCCTTAAAACGGGAATTATACTGTTCACAAAACGAAGAACGGTATCGTTACCGGTAGACTGACTACAACTGAGTTTCAATTGACTTTCGACTAAGTAAAATACTTCGGTGTTTCGACGTTTTATCACTATTTTTTGTGTGATGAAACTTATTCTTATTAGAATGCTGGATGCTGCGTTTATGATCAGAGTCATACCTAAACATCATTTGTGTGTTGAATAAACTAAAACGTGTAATGGATTTCTGAAAACGAACCGATTGGTACTACGTTTGCTGATTGTTGCTGATTATCCGGGTGAGCGCTTTCCATTTTACTGATTTATTTGCCGCTTTTTCCTAAGAGGAACGAAAAATGCAATTGACAATATTGACAACCTTGATCACAAGGGTGTGTTAACGATTTTCGTGGATGAAGAGTGTTCTTTGTTCTTCATACATCAATAGAAGGGTATTAAGATCGCTTGAAAACTCGACTTTTATCCGAGGCCCACAGGGCCGAGTGTCATATACCATTCGACTCAGCTCGACGAACTGAGCACATGTCTGTGTGTATGTATGTGTGTGTGTGTGTGTGTGTGTGTGTGTGTGTGTGTGTGTATGTGTGTGTGTGTGTGTATGTGTGTGTGTGCGTTACAAATAATGTCACATCGGTTTCTCAGCCATCTGTGAACCGATTTCAGTTCTGTTGACGGCAAATGGAAGCTACAACATTCCCATAGAACGCTATTGATTTTTTTTTCATTCGGACATTTCGTTACGAAGATATGAACGAAACAGTACTTGAAGGCCTATTATAATAGTAATCAAACAGTTTAGTCTCCGATTACATACTGAGCTATTTGTGTACCGATTTTAGTTTTGTTGGTGTCAAATCAAAGCTATGATATTTCCAAATAACTGGTCAAAATTTCATTATGATTGGATAATTCTTCATGGAGATATGACCAAAACAATACCTGAGAGCACATAATTGTGAGATGACAATATACTCGTTGCAGTGCAAAACCGAACAAAACCAATCACACCAATCGATGCCGCTTGCATTCTATTGTGTCGTATCTGGAGCGTTGTATAGCACATACAGCGGACTAGCCACACTATGCTACTGTATAGAATTAGAGCAGCATCGATTGGTTCGAGTGGCTGGTTTTCAACTGCAACGAGTATATTCGAAAATTACATAAAGTCTCCATTTACAATTTTCAACGAATATGTACTTATTTAAGCATCTTGAATCCATATCGATAATCAAAATTGAAGCTCAGGATTGAAGCTTTGTTAACGCCAAATTAAAGTTATAAAATTTCCAAATAAGTGTTCAAAATTTCATTATGTTAACTTCCCTTTTTACCCTTCTTACATCAATAGAAGGGTATTAAGATCGCTTGAAAACTCGACTTTTTATCCGAGGACCCACAGGGCCGAGTGTCATATACCATTCTGACTCAGCTCGACGAACTGAGCACATGTCTGTGTGTATGTATGTGTGTGTGTGTGTGTGTGTGTGATGTGTGTGTGTGTGTATGTGTGTGTGTGCGTTACAAATAATGTCACATCGGTTTCTCAGCCATCTGTGAACCGATTTCAGTTCTGTTGACGGCAAATGGAAGCTACAACATTCCCATAGAACGCTATTGATTTTTTTTCATTCGGACATTTCGTTACGAAGATATGAACGAAACAGTACTTGAAGGCCTATTATAATAGTAATCAAACAGTTTAGTCTCCGATTACATACTGAGCTATTTGTGTACCGATTTTAGTTTTGTTGGTGCCAAATCAAAGCTGTGATATTTCCAAATAACTGGTCAAAATTTCATTATGATTGGATAATTCTTCATGGAGATATGACCAAAACAATACCTGAGAGCACATAATTGTGAGATGACAATATACTCGTTGCAGTGCAAAACCGAACAAGACCAATCACACCAATCGATGCCGCTTGCATTCTATTGTGTCGTATCTGGAGCGTTGTATAGCACATACAGCGGACTAGCCACACTATGCTACTGTATAGAATTAGAGCAGCATCGATTGGCTCGAGTGGCTGGTTTTCAACTGCAACGAGTATATTCGAAAATTACACAAAGTCTCCATTTACTATTTTCAACGAATATGTACTTATTAAGCATCTTGAATCCATATCGATAATCAAAATTGACGTATTGTCTAATAATTCATTCTATGGACTGATTATATGAAATTGCTAATATTTATGTAATTTCCCCTTTTATAGAACTAACAGAAACAGGTCATTAAAGACTATTAATGGTAATATGTTAATCACATCGATGAACAGTACGTTAAGGATTGTCGAACGGTACAATTTTTAAACACAAAATATGACATATCGAATATTCCTGGACCTTCCTGGAATTTCTGATGAAAATATGTATCCAGTACCATATTAGCCACATTTGAGTTCGTAATTCTGATAAAATGTAAGAAGGGTTCAGTCGCACCATCGGTGGATTAATTCAGGTTTTTTTCAGTAATTAAGCAATTATACGCTTGGATGTCACCTTATTCCGATATTTTTTGATTTGAACTTTTTCGGTTATTCAGATTACCATAATAGGTTAGGGTTGCAAGTTTGACGTGCATTTTCTTCCTTTGTGTTTTCCGATATTATAGCACAATTATTATCGGAGTAATTCATGTTTGACCCTTAACTGTATCGCCACCGTAGCCATTCTTGGCTAAACCGGCTTGTACCTGTCTACCAAACTAAGCTGAGAAGTGGTAAGTGCTCTCAAAAACGCGGACCGAAACAGGTAATTGTTATCCTTTTTGTCCCCTGAATTAAATTAACTATACTATATGATCACATCACTTATCAAGGTGAATCCTGATCCATCGAGCACTACCCTACTAACATAGAAAAACCTCCTTCCTGTGACCTCTGTGGGGATGCAGAGGTAAACACGGTCCCTAATCAGCAAAGGTCACACTAACTTTCCTTCCCTATTCCCAACTGATTGCAAGGACGTGGCCGGCGTCGTTATTGATTTTTGAAGAAATTGAGTCACTGAAGCGTGTACAGCGAGAATGGTCGGTTACTCCCAGCCCCATTTAGTTGATTCATTGTGCAATTTCACTGATTTTGATCAATCACGGAGTAGCAAACATTGATACGTGCAGTCAGTATAAGCTAAGCTAAGCTAAACTACAAACTTAGATCATAATCACTTAACTTCTGCGGCTTGCTTGTTTCCCGTCTGAGCCGAGTACTTGATGAACTGGGACTGATCATTTCAAGCCAAACATTGCATTAGGTCCTATGTAACATTTGTGTCAAATCGAGAAAAATAGGATTGAAAATGTTGATTTGTTTTTTTAAATCGTAACTGTAAATTAATCATGTAATCTTTAATTTTTGCATGGTTTTCAACGTAAGCCATCGTCAAGATCACAAGGAAAAAGTTGGTTTTGAAGTTTACTATGATTCTAGTTGTGCAATTGACACATTTGTTATTTAGGACCTATTGCATTTAGCTTTGAAGATTGGACCTGTGAGATTGGTCTTCTGTCAAGTTAGAATGTACATTGGACTTTTTTGATTGCTATAAATACTAATAAAATAAATGTTCACATTAGCTTCCTTCTAGCTTTATTTTTGTACTCTTCTACTGCCTCATCTTTGCAATTAGCAAAAATTCAAATAAAAAGTAGTCTATTATATTAGAGAACCCCAACAACTGGCTACATATTTATTCAATCGGACTATTGTATCAGGTGCACTTATTACTTCAAATACTTGTTCTTAAGCGTAAATGACAAGGGTTAGTGTACAAACTGTATGAACTTCCCTAGTAGCACACTTGTTGCCATTCGGTTGAGATAACATAAATATGACTTGCTAAGTCATAATCAAGTTGCTACAACTAATTATGACCGTAGTGTGCTACTTGGGTTATGGTTATTTCAGACCCACATATATAACATTAGAGCTCCTAAAACTCCAATACATCTAATTTTGTTATTCTTGTGCCTGCTACAACGCAACAAAGCCCACATTAGAAAATAAGATGCATTGGTCCTTTATTGATTGAGATTTGTGTCGAGTTGTGCGATTTTCGATTGAATAAATATGAAGCACGATGTTTGGGGTTTGCTAAATGCAAGAATTAGGAGGTTTGAGAGTTCAACAATAAAGCTAATTGTTCCGGCAACACTGGTCTAATGAGAGCTAACGAACTCGCCGTTGCTGATCGATTGTCAATGTGACGGAAACAGAGTGTAGGTAGCAGAATAAAACCTGATGTTAGGCTTTTGTATTCGAGCTATGGTTCTGTAGCCGGTAGTTCCTAGCATAGTGGTGTTTGATGGAAATCCTTAAACCTTAATTAAAGCAGTACTTACAAGGTAAACTTAACCTGAATTAAATATTAGTTCCCTTGGTTTAATTATAAGCCTTATAGATGTACAAAAAAAATCAAATGAAATTGTTCCGCAGTAGGCCAGTACATTAAGAGAAGACTATTTTAGACAAGTGAACCATGCAAATTGAAATTAATAAACCCTTTATCTTTAGTTTTATGCCTCCGCACGACAAAAAGGCTGTAAAGATTCTTCGACTATCCGAACACTAATACAGAATTAATGTAAACATTATTTTACTAGAGCAAACCGCAATCACAATAGTCCAATGCACATTATAACTTTGCAAAAGACCACTCGAACACGTCCAATCTACAAATACAAAAGCAATAAGTCCTAAGTAACAAATGTATCAATTACACGTCTAGAATCACACTAAACACCAAAGGCAACATTTTCTTCATAATCCTGACGACGTTTAAGGTTAAAAATCTTACAAAAATTTAAGATTACACAAGTGAGTTGCTATTACGATTTGAATAAAGAATATTAAAATTTTCGATCCTATTTTTTCGATTTGAGACAAATTTTACTTGAAGTAGTTAAATATTATCCATCCAAATGAAGAACTTTTTGCTTGTGTCAATTCTTCGAACAAACAGAACACGCGTTTTGAGAAGAAAACATGTAGGTCCTATCTACATCTGTCAAAATTTTAGACAAACATTGTACATTGGACAAGCGATGACAAAAGTCCAATGTACAGAGCTGTGTGATATAAAACGGCAGGTACTTTGCCCGTTTTGTTATCGCTCGTATTTTAAATTTTTTTAAATCTTAGAGCATAATTTCAAAATGATTCATAGAAAAGTAATGGATTTCTGTCCGAATCGATATTCAACTCGATTTTGTTTATATTGTTACTTAGGACCTTATGCATTGTTTGGCTTGATTTGTTTGGCTGGTTTTGCGACGCGTTGCTTTGGCTCGCGAACTCGCGTCGCTGTTTCAGACAGTTGATCAGACGTTACCTCTGGACTATCACGCTCAGAACTCCATCTCTTCCTTTCGTATTACTATCCCTTTTTTTCACACGGAAAAGTTACTCAATTTTCGTAAAAAGTGGATCTAGTCAAAAATCTAGTAGATCCACTTTTTAAGAAAATTGAGTAACTTTTCCGTGTGAAAAAAAGGGATAGTAATACGAAAGAAAGAGAGGGAGTTTTGAGCGTGATCACTGACGTTGAAGACTGTTCAATCGCAGAAGGCGGTGTATTTGCTTCAACGTTGCAGCTCGCCAATGGAAGGATTTCAACTACCCTCGGAGTCGGAAAAACAGTTGAATTTCCTGCAACCAGGCCGGAACCATTACATAGCTGTTGATCCCATCGTGGAATAGATCCGGTACGATCCTCGGTGCTCTCATATCGTGGCTTCAAGTGAACCAAGCATCGCCAGCAACATTTACTAAACACGAGCGATCACTCAGCTTGTTCGATACAACTCCTGGTTTCTTTTTTATTGGTTACTTCCGGATTGAGCTGAGCGAACACTGGAGAACCCACATGGAGTTCACGATGTTCCTCAATCGCTTCAGGTACATCCTTCACAACTTTTGAAAGCAGATTCGCCACGGAAGAGGGAACACTGCATCCTGTAGATTGCGAGAAAAGACAACTTGCCGGACTGGAGGGCGAACCGAAAGTCTTCCCCGTTTCTGATGTGATGTGACGTGATGTGCTCGAAATCCCAATCGATCGCGAACTGTACCATCTTGCGGTTGATGAAAAGTTGGTACCATTGTCTGTCAAGACCGCCTGTGCCACACTCTGACGAGCGAAATGTTTCTTGCACAACCGAATGACGGAGTCCGGGATCGAATCCTCGAGAAGGTCGATCTCTATGTAGTCGGAGTAGTAGGCGACGGTAACATGGAACTTCTGCTTGCGACTTCGATACTCTGCAAGAAAGACATCCATACTCACCATTTGGAAGGGAAAAAACCGGAATGCTGTCGCTCATCATCGGCGGATTCAGCTGAGCAGCGGCGTACTCCGCACAAACAGTGCACTCCTTCACGACGTCCTTTATTTGGACACTCATGCCGGGCCAGAAGAGATTACCCCTTGCCTCACCATGGAAGCATGGCAATCATGGCAGCACCACCATGGTAAACATGGCAGTATTTGACAAGTTCGCGTCGCAATACGTATGGTACAACGATCCGATCATTTCGCAGACCCAATCCATCAACGGTGCTCAATTCATTCCTGTAGGTGTCATATATTCGAACACTATCGGGCACTTTATCGACAACCGTTGGCCAACCGTGACGGATGTAGTCGACAATAATACTCAAATAGCTGGTTGGTTTCAAATCCTAAACTTCCTGGAATATTTTAAAGATTCCCAACGTGTATTCATCTTCTAGTTCGCAGATCATCACCGGGACTCTAGAGAGAGTGTCGGCATCTACGTTGTCTGCCGGTTACATAAACTACCGTCAATCTGTACCGCAGCATGTTTATCAGCATGTGTTGTAGCCGGCGCGGGGCCGATAGGTGAAGCCGAAAAAACGTATCAATAGTCCTTATCCCACTTCTTACACCATGCTCTCGTAATTAATGAATGTCCAGAGCTACGATTTACGAGAATTTATATTTAGCGAACTTTACTAGACGACGGATTGTAGTACAGGGTGCGGCAGAAAATAATGCGAAAATGTTCAAAGTTGAGTATTGGGCTAATTCGTGTAGCTACTGAATAATTTCTATCGAAAGTGTATTTGTTTATGTTTACTTTCAAGTGCTGCATCCAAACATTCTATTTGTTTTATTGCAAATTCGTCAAAATGTTCGCGAAAGAAGTGATCACCAGTTTGTTACTCGCCCAGAAGAAGCCGAAAGAGATTGCCAAGGTGGTAGGGTGCCATTTGGCAACAGTTTACCGCATAAAAAAGTCCCTGCAGGATGTTCCTAAGCAGCGGAAGCCGTGAAGCGGACGTCCACGCTTTGTACGCACGCCGAACGTGATCAAATCGGTCCGTGCAAAAATTACTCGCAACCCGGTGCGTTCCATAAGAAAACTTGCAAAGGAAGCCAATATTTCGGAGAAATCCATGCGGAGAATCATCAAAGAAGACCTGCATGCATCTTCCAGAGCCAGAGTGAAACGCCACTTGATTACGGATCGGGTCAAGGAACTACGAGTGACTCGTTCCAAGAGATTGCTTTCCTTGTTGAAGAAGGAAAAAATGATAATCCTGTTCTCCGACGAAAAGCTTTTCAGCATCGATGCTGTGGCCAACAGCCGCACGGGTCGGTTCATTTCACCGCAGAAAATGGAGAACGTCCCGGAAAAAGTGAAATTCAAATTTAAAACCAAACATCCGACTGGTGTCATGATGTTCGGCTTGGTGGCGTTCAACGGTTTGAAAATGCCGCTCGAAATGCTGGAGTTAAAACCAATACCGAAGTGTATATCGGTATTTTAAAGGATCAAGTGCCTGGGTGAAGGCCAACTTCTCCGAGGACCAAAACGTTGTCCTACAGCAGGATGGAGCACCGCGTCACACGTCCAATCGAACCCAACAATGGTTGAACGATAACATGAAGTTTTGGCCGAAGGATTTGTGCCCCCCTAGCAGTCCAGATCTTAATCCGTTGGATTATTCGATTTGGGCATATGTTGAAGCACGAACCTGCAAAACATCACACCCTAGTGTGAAAACCCTGAAGTCAACCATAACACGCACATGGCAGTCAATGTCAACCTACCCAGCAAGCTGTAGTCATCCAGCTGCGGCTTAGTTCCTGAAACCATGAGCAGCAACTAATACCTTAAAAAAGTTACCTGCCTAGCCCCTTCCAAACGATAATGTGACCCGTTAACCTCGAGCCAGCCACGATTAATTGGCACCCCAATTTTGCTAAAATTGAAGAATAAAACGCTGTTAATAACAATATTGAATATCGGCTCCGCAAAGTACTATACAAGCCTGAGCCTAACATATAAACGAATTAATTAGAAAAAAAAAAGACGCGGATCGATGAGGCCACCTTTCTACTGAAGCGAGAGGATGTCGTAATTACCGGATCGGCTATATCCGGCCGACACAAAGGGCCTCGCTATGCCCAACTTCTTCGCGCCAAGACTGATGCAAAACAACTGATGACGCTGTCATTTTTTTTAGTACCTAACAGGGTTGCTACGATTGGTGATGCTAAGGTTAAAATGGTTGCAAAATCGCTAAAATCAGTCCAATTTTCTTAATGCATGCGTTATTCTCATATTTTTGTTTATCAAGTCTGACGTTGTTTTGATATTTTCCCACTGCATGAATTTCATTGCACTATGCTATTGAAGGCGGGTGCCGATGGGAAATAGTAGGTAGCGAAGACGCTTCCGCAAATTGCGGAACATCCGGTTCTAATGTAGCACACCAGCCAATGAAAACCATCAAAATATTTGGATCTGTCTAAAATGGATGCTGGAAAATGACGACGAGCTGCTTGACTAAATCGTTCATGGACCCAACAAATCTCCAACCCGATGAACGACTTATTAAACGGTGTATTCCGGTACAGAAAATAAGGTCACATTTCCCTAACAACCATTGCATCCAATTTTCACTCAATCATCATTATTACGTCCATCAACAAACAATGGGAACCCACCGGACTATTATCGAATCGCCGATTCCCTCTGAAATAAAGGTTACCAAACCCGAAGCTCGCACTCTCATCAATCACTCGGCAACCCAATTGACCCACATCTATCCGATCGCTATCCGTTGGTTGGCTTGTTGGAAATAACTTCTACTTTTGACCGGTGGTCGATGAGCAAGAAATCATGAACGCAAACAACGCACACAACAAATCTAATTGCACCACATCGGCAAAATCGCTAGCATCAATAATATGGCAATGCGATGCGCTAACATTATCGAGTGCCTCTCCTCGTGCCTCCTTCAGCAGTGGCGAAAAGTCCACCCACAAAGATGGCCAAAGTGCAACCTCCTCTGCGCCGCCACCATAATCAAATTGGGGCTACAATTATTGAATTTTCGCTTTTCCGTCCAATCAAATCCGCCGTGTGTCTATAATATGTAGAAGATTTGGCTTGCAATTTCGGCCTTATCCATGCGTGGACTATTAATTGAGCGGAGATAAAGAAGATCAACAACTTTGTAATCATTGTGTTTGGTTGCGCGGTGAAATTGGCAGTTGCTTCTCTACTGGAGCTGAAATCCTGACATGCGACGACGACGAAAGAGCGGCCAGTGAACCTCGACATCTAATGACGGCCGTGTGGCGGACACATGATCTAGCAGGCTCTTTCTCTTTCTCGGTCATGGCCTGCTTCACGAGGAAATCAAACGGAGTGACTGCACGCCACGCCACGCCGGTCACGCAGAGGTGTAGTTAGAAAATGCACTTCTCCCGCGACATCCGTCCGTCCGTTCGACTTGCCACTATGCGATTCGGACGTTTTCCAATCACCTTCCGTTTCGTTCCGATCTGTAACGAACGACATCATATCGCAGGCCATGTTGCAGGTACGGCTGTATAGCTAGACTGCATGCTCTGTAGGTGTTCGATGACGCTGAAAGCGAATGCAGGTCACCTTGAACTAGAGACGCGATCGAATAACAATCGCAATGAGACGGGTGGGCCGTGATAGTGGGAGAGTGCAAGACAAATATGACGGTCGATCATGGATCGTACGATCGGAATCATCAATGAGTCCGGTCTGGATGAAATAATTCAGTTCGATCAAGGAACCAAAAGAGATGGGAGAGTGTTAGTGAAATGTTCGAAAAATCATGGATTACTAATGTACTAGCAAACTGGTTTCTAGTACTGCCTGGTGCAAGGACTACTAGTTCTTTTTGATGCGAGTAATACACTGAAAATTTATTTTCGTAAATTAGCTTTCACTCGTTTCGTAAACATGGATTTTGTACATAGAACAAATTTCTCGTAAACTGTATGAAACATTTATGTTGCTTGTCAAGGCTTTCATTAGACCTTTTTTGTACAATGCACAAGATGAACTTCGTGAAAACCAGCCAATCGCTGCTTCTCTTCGATCATACTCATACATGTTATTTTTGCTGCTGGGATGGCGGAAATCATTAATTTATCCCAAAATAGAAATAAAAGCGCTGTCGAGAGTTAAACCCTCATGCACAATAAGCAAGTAGCTTCTCACGAGTCAAAATGGTTTAGTGAGATCAACCACGGACTCAATAATAGCTCTTCCTAAAAATATAAGATAGTACCCCATATCAGAAAAAAAAGCTGAACAACTCCTCGTGGTTGCGCTTTTTTTTTTCAATTATATTTTGAGCCGATAAAGTAGATCTGTCAATCGTTCATGCAACCACCAGAGAGACGTTTCTTTTTATTGGTAACAAATTACTCGTAGCTCTTAGTATTTTCAATGTACCAACAATCAATAGAAAACCGACGCACAGTGGGACGAAATAAAAAAAAGTGGGACATGGGTATTTGCAGCGAAACTATTAGGTATGGCCCATTGATGTCTTCTACAATGTTTCTATAATTTTAGAGTACTTTATTTTTGTGTAAACCAATTTGATTTAAAGGGTGTATACTCCTAGATAAAAAAAAAATAACGTTTTTATTTCTGGTTTAAATTGATAATCATGTACTAAAACATTGTAGATTAGATCATTTCATGAAACTTTGTAGAACACAAAAACTTTCTATCTCTTAACTAGACGAAGTTGTAGGATGAAAAAGGAATGAAAAATGTAATACCCCCTTAAAACTTGTTTTTTTATCATAACTTTTTTATTTGAATTTTCCTATTTTTTAAATGTTCTACAGAGTTTAAGGTACTTTAAAAATACACTTTTTTGTAGAAGACATCTTATCATTATCTCTTAATTTAAAGGATTTCCGTCGATTTTTATGATTTTTTTTAGCTATCTTTGAGGATACGTAGATTACAAGTTAGCAGGTATTAACAGCTAAATTTAACGTTAATTTATTCAACAACTGATACCCTTCAAAATGATGTACAAATTATAAGGGGGTCCAAGAGGGCTCCTAACAATTTTTCGAAAATAACAATGTAAAATCTATGTTTCAAAAAATCGATCATACGTCATCCTACATAAATGAGGTGTATACAGGTGGCGACGAGAAGAGTGTTTTTCGGTATTAGTAACGAAAAATATGTTAAAAATCCATGATTTCGGATAGTGACGTAAAACTCCAAAAACAAGCGAATGATAACAAAGCAAGTTTACCTTACCAAGTATACCTTTAACGGCACAAGAAGGCATTTTTTAGCTGAAATGTTTTCGAAAATATACCAAATACCGAAATTAAAAATTCCGCCTTTTGATTAGCTGTACAGGCTGTACATCATCCTACGAACACCATGACACAACGAACGAATAAAAATAAACCTGTATTTCTAGCTTCTTATCGCAGATGGCAACATCTTCCGTGGTTGTTCAGCAGTTTTTTCAGTATGGGAAAAATCATTAATTCATAAAATTCTCAACAACAACGGACTAATTACTCAGCGAGTGCCTGACACTGAAGAAGCCACCTAGCACGATGCGCTCCCCTGCGCCTTGTACCGGTCGGATTCGAGGCTCACACTATTCTTGAGGAATTGTTGTCTGACATCCTTACAACGACCTATGATCCCAAAAGGAAAATGGCTGTATAAAGTCACAAACTGAATAACAGTTTGAGTAAGTTTGTCTTCGGCAAACTCTACATCAACTTGTCTTTTTGGGAACAATATAGTAAGGGGGTATAAGTATAGTCACTAGATTCATAGTCTGGCGGATACAATGACGGGAGCCAATTTGAACTGTCACTTGGCGGAGCCAATCGAGCATATCTCGAGTAATCATGTAAAGCGCCTAAAAGCCATTTGTAAACAATGACTTTCAATATCGATTTCTCTTGAATCTCAAATCACTCTCGTGGAATGAAAGCAGCATTTGGTAGAAGAATGTTAGTTCTACCATATGGAGTAGCAGGATATGGTGGGATTCTCGTAATTCGTGAGAAATCAACGTTTAAAGTTATTGTTTATAAATGGCTTTTAGGCCATTAACATAAATTACTCGAGATATGCTCGATTGGCTCCGCCAAGTGACAGTTCAAATTGGCTCCCGTCATTGTATCCGCCAGACTATGAATCTAGTGACTATAGGTATAAGGCCCTAATTGATGAGCCACAGCATCCTGAATATGAAGAAGTTCAGAAATTCTAAATAAATGCCTCTTTTATATTGTAAAGCGTTGATTTTGAAAACGATACATAAACAAACATATTGTTAAATTCTTGTTGATAAACGGTAAACATTTTTGTATCTATCTAGGATGGTTTAGGTTATTCAAAATGAACTTGATTTCAGAACTTCAGATCTACAATTGTAACAGTAGCTTTAGAACTATATAAAGTCACGATATGTATTCAAACATATTGAATAGACCTTTGGAAGATCAACAGTCATTATTTGATATTTTTGTGGTGTTCTAGGTCATCCGAAGTGTCCTTAAATTCGTAAATTAAGATCTACTTCAGTAACTCTAGCTGTTTTGGGCTATACAAAGTTACGCTACGTATTCAATCATATTCAGAGAATATTTTCGAACGTAAAACAAACATTATGAGATAAACCTGGGATGATCTAGGTCATCCAAACTGTCCTTAAGTTCAAAATATCAGATCTAAAGTTGTTACAGTAGTTTTTTGAGCTATGCAAGGCGACGATTTGTATTCAAACATATCCAAAGAATCTGCAGGATGGTTAACAGTCATTATTTTATAACTTTTTGCTCTGTACACGTTTCAGTGACTCAATTTTTTCAACAATCAATAACAGCGCCAGCCACGTCCTTGCAATCAGATGGGAATAAGGAAGGAAATTTAGTAAGAGCTCTACTGTTTAGGGACCATGTTTACCTCTGCATCCCCACAAAGGTCACAGGAACGAGGTTTTTCTATGTTAGTAGGGTAGGGCTCTATGGATCAGGATTCACCTTGATAAGTGATGTGATCATATAATATAGTTCATATAATTCAGTGGCCAAAAAAGAAAACAATAATCTGTTTCGCTCAACATTTTTGAGAGCACCTACACCCTCTCAATTGTCTGAAAATCCTTTGCGGGGTCCGTCTGGTTGGCGTTCTGCTTCCTTCATGGTATTTCTGTCTGTCTGTCTGTTTGTTTGATTATTTGTCTCCTATGAGACTCCTCCTTTCTCTGGAAGGGGGGAGGGGGGCTCCCATACTAATGAAATACAAATTTCTGCATAAATCGAGAACTAACCAAGCAAAGGATACCAAATTTGGTGGTTTGAAACCCCTCTTCTCTCTAGGGTTATACAAATTGAATTAAAATTTGTGCATAACTTGAGAGCTAATAAAGCAAATGGAACCAAACTTGGCATCTAGCGATTTTAAAGGCAATAAATGTTCATGTAATGGTTCGAGACCTCTCCTCTCTCTGGTAGGGGAATGGAATCGATCATACAAATAAAACACAAATTTAAACCAATCATGAGAATTATCGCTACTGTTATGAAAATTTGTATGCAGGGGTTTTTGCGGGTGAAAAGGTTCTTATGATGATTCGAGATTCCTTCCCTGCCTGAAGGGAGGGGGGTGGGGCACAAATGTCTGTATAACTCTAGAACCTATCAAGCAAATAGAATGAAATTTGGCATGTGGGGATTATTGAAAGTAAGATTTTTTTTTCTCATTCTTAAAAAACATAAAAGCGCCAGTTCCAGGGGCGTAGTGACGCGGTGGCGAAAGTGGCCCCCGCTGATGGTGTGGGCGCTGATATCCAATTCATTATTATTCAATTCACTTTCAAAAATAATAGTACAAAAATTAACACTGTACTGTCCATAACATGCTTACGGCGAAAGGTACGCTCATTTCCTCCTTTCATTTTCGCGTCTTTGGGAGAGAATCTTGAGTAAGTTCAAAAAGTGAACGAATCCCTGCAGTCAAAAACCATCACCATAGACGTGACCAGTAAACTAATCCAAGGCTTACAAACATCATTGAAAACTGACGAATTGAAAACTGATGTAGTTGACCATGCAATAAAGTATGCAAAAGAAAAATGCATTGAACTTGGAACCGACAACGATTTCTAAGTAACACGACAGCGGAAAATGAGAAAAATCGATAACACCACAGATAATCGAGCTCCTCTATCCAGTGAAAACAGATTTACGTGGGAAGTAAGTTCAGCATTTGAAAAAATCCTGCAACAGATGGAGTAGCGTGGAAAATCAATGGCGGACTACTCCACAATTGAAGGAGGTCGCAGTAGACTTTGGACTGAATCAAACTACTGATATTGTAGAGTAGAGCTTATTAAACGGCAAATTGGTAAGATGTTGCCTGACCTGAGCTCTTCTTCTCCGATACATAAACTGCGTCCTTGGATATTTTTTTGAAGATGTTTATCCTAAAATTGAAACGGCTCTACACATATTTTTTTAATGCTTCCAGTTACAGTGACATCGTGTGAACGAAGCTTCAGCAAGCTGGAAATTATAAAAAAAAAACTATCTTAGTTCTAGAACGACGCAAGATAGACTCTCTGGCTTGGCCATTCTTTCTATAGAAAAGGAATCGCTACCAGATCTTGATCTTGATTGTTGACCAGTTTGCTTCAGCTAATGCACGTTAGGCGAATTTTTGAATTAATTTGAACTTTCAGTAAATATAAATGTTAATAAAAGTTATTTCAACAGATAAACATGAATTTTATTGCTGTACTGATCTATCAGACTTGATATAACACAAACTTGTATACGTAACAACAAAAAATGACTCCATGTAGATAAAATATTGTTAATTCATTATTTGCAATATTTACAATAATATAAATAATTTCGAATCCTAGAGAGTTTGAGCGGTTTAGTGGAGTACCTGTAACTAGAAATGAGAATTTTTCATTAGTATTTTTCCATTTAATTCCAACAACGTTTAGCGTATATTTCGTCTTCAATGTGCAGACTTCTTCAATGTCTCGTACTAATAACTTGATTTGTACGAGACACTGAAGAAAGTCTGCATATTGTAGACGAAATACGCGTAGCTGTCAAAATAAGCACTAAAGGTAGTTGGAATTGAATGGAAATTACTAATCTTTCTTCTCATTTCTAGTTACAAATAATTTCGTCAACATGAGTCACAAATAATCCTAGACTGTATGAAATGACTAATTGAAACAAAACATAAAAAAAGTAATATAAGTTGGGGCATCATTTTCTTGGTTTGCCAGGGGCGCCACCAACTCTTACTACGTCGTTCTATTATTTTTTTATTTATTTAGTTGCAGGCGTAGCAAGGCTAGTATTCTATAGAGAATATGAAATTTTCTAGATAATCTAAACTATCCTTGAGATCAGAACATAAGATTTTAAGTTGTAACAAAAGCTTTCTGGGTTATGCAAAAGTACGACACATAGTTATTGAAATATATTCATGAAATATCTTGGAAGAACAACAGACATTTTGAGATAATCTTCGGATGTTCTATGTTTTTCCAACTATCCTGGAGTTTAAAACTTTAAGTCTGCAGCTGATACTTCCGCTTTTTGTACTAAACAAAGTAACAATATGAATATGCAGCCTTGAAATTGATAAATGGGTGGTGCGAAGGAACTTGATATTCGCGACGTTTTTGGAGGATCTGCCGTAACGTTAAGATTTGGTCTGTTGTTGATTGCCCGTCCACAATACCGACTTGTTTTTTTTTGTTTGCCGACTTCCCACAAATCTGCTTGACAGCAGCGATAGATGACAGAAGGTGATCTGGGAAAGTACTTTGTAGGCCGCGTTGAGAATAATGATCGCTCGGTAGTTTCCACCTTTCAACTTGTAACCCTTTTTGTAAATTTGAGCAGTTCTCTTTTTCCACTCCTCCAGTAGATGTTCTGTATCCCAAAACCTGACTATACCTGTTCTCGAAATCAATGAGCCTGAGGCCGTTTTCGTTCGTTTGCTAATGAGCGCTGAGCTTTCCTATAACCAATCTGAACTCCTTTTGCTGGCTGACCTGAGAATTTAGATCTCTGATAACGATTTTGACGTCATGCCTTGGGTTGATATCGTATTCCTGTTCTAGTTGCGTGTAAAAAGTGTTTCCACTTTCTGGTTGAGGACTATGCACGTTGATTATGCTGACATTGAAGAAACGGTCTGTGATTACCAATTTGCACATTCTTTTATCAATTGGCCACCACACAATCAAGCTCTGTTGTCTGTCTCTGGGTGAACCACTTCATCACGCTAAAAGCTGTATCCAGCTCGTGCGTATTACCGCAGCTCTAGTAGATCTTATAACCATCTCTAAACGTCGATCCTTTCAAGCAAACCTTCTGCAGCGCTACAATGTCGAGACTTACAGCTCCATGTTCCGAGTCTCCAATCGTTAGTCCGTTTTCGATGCTTGGGTCTATGCCGATTGTTGCGGTCCGTACTACACACTTAGAATTATTTGCCGAGTCTCGGCATTCTCAAACCTGACCGACCTCGGTTTCGATTTGGGCATTTTTATCTTAACTGATAATCTCGGATTGGGTCAACTGAAAACTCCTATAGTTAGGTGGAAATCTCGGCATGAGCAAACTGATATATCGGTTAAAATTCGAAACAAACAGAAAAGAGGTTATCCGAGATTTCGGTTAAATTGTGTGTAAATATTCGAAATTTTGAATTATTTTTTCATCGAAACATGGAGCACAGCGAGTTAGATGGGCGGATCAGGTAAACCAAGACTTGGTGAGTGTGGGGCGCAACATAATATAATATTTATAATATTTATTGCACACCATCTTTGACTATGTCGTACAGACTGATTACTTAGAATAACTTAATCTAAACCTCTATTTCTATCACTAAAAACATTTTTAGACAAAATAGAAACAAATAAGATACAAATATCGTTAAAGGATCGCAAACACAAGTAAAAACAATTATTGAATCCGAAGTTCGTTCTGTGAAACGGAATTGTCAGTAATGGGGAATTTCGGAACCGACGAGGAGGTGTGTTCCACTGAATTAATTCTACGAGTTCGGGACAATCTAAATAGCTATTATAAGGTCGAAGATGAACAGCCGTTGCAGTTTGCGCCTGGCTGAGAGGGTTTCCAAATCAATCAACTTGCATCGTTCGGGATAAGCGGGAAGGTTGGCTGGATCATTCCATGGGAGCCGACGCAAGGCAAACCTCATGAAATTTTTCTGATCCTGCTCATTTGCAAGAGTATGCGTGACGTAAGATGGTGACCACACTGGTGAGGCGTATTCTAAGATGCTGCGAACTAGCGAGCAAAAAAGCGTCAGTGAAGCCTGAATGCTTTAGCAATAACGATGCTCATGTGTTCATTGAACCTCAGCTTCGAATCAATCGTAACATCCAGATCACAGATAGAACATACACGTTCCAGAGAATCCGATCCCATAAAATACTGGTGCAGAACAACGTTGTTGCAGCGGGTGTAAGTTATTACTTTGTACTTTTTATTGTTTGCGCGCATGCCGTTGTCACCACACCAAACAAGCAAACGGTTTATATCCTCCTTAACTTCGACACAATCCACTATGGTCCGAATGGACATATCACAGACAAACAGACATAACATATCGAACATTTGGCACTGCAAATTATGGTCACTGCAGGTGTATGCACCATCTGTTGAGCACACTGTGATGGATGATCATATATATGATATGAATGTTAATAAATTACCGGAGATGGATTAATATACAAATATAAACATTTTCATTAAAAACTCGCGTTGTTTTGTTACGGTCTTTGGTGATAATTGTTGATGCTGATCGAAAATTATGCAGAAAAAAATGAAAAACTACCAAATTTAAAAGATTTTTTCCCTAAAGGGGACAAAAGGGGACAAACAATTTTGCAAAGATCTTGTAGATGGAAGTTTTTACTTTCAGTTCACGTACTCTGTGTTCGCAAATATTTGCAAATAAAGGAATAAGATATCTGGCAAAAACGTATATTTTTTTACACTTCAAACCCTACAACTTTTTTAATACAATAACTAGCAACTATCTTGTATCTTCAAAATGTGCGTCATTTTATACCTTAAAAATCACCTCTGACGAGTTTTCAAATTTAAATTGAAATAAAAAAGTTTCGACAAAAACAAATGTTTCATTAAGTACCACCCTAAGGAAAGTTAGAAAAACTGTTATAAAACGATACGTAGATGAGATAGAATTAAAATATCTTCAGCAAAGTTTCATAAAATTAAAATATCTACAATTCTGTTCGAGCAAAAAATCCTATAAAATCATAAGAATAAAAAGTTGACATTTTTATTATGAACATAAAAGGACCACCCTAGTCACAACCCAAACCAAAAGATAGATCTTATTTTAAAAATCAAATCTCCCGAAAACATCATCTGTCTAAGCTAATGGTTTTCGAGTTATCGATTTTTTTCGCGAAATATGTCCATTCAGACCATAGTGCAATCGGCGGAAAAAATTCAGATCATCGGCGAATTAAAGCAGTTCACACAAGTCATTCACATAAATAATAAAAATAAGAGGGACGAGAACATTGCCCTGGGGTACTCCAGATGGTATGTTGAATGTCCTGGAACGCACTGAATTCGCAGTTACGAAAGCATCGCGATTAGACACGGTACGAGTAGAGCCATTCAGTGATTCATGTTGGAAATCCTAGGTGGCTCATTTTTCCAACGATGAGATAGTGCGGTACTCCATCAAACGCTTTCGCAAAGTCGATATAAACGGAATCCACTTGTCGCTTTGCTTCCAGTTCACGTGATATCGCTGAAACGTAGCACATAAGGTTCGATGTTGTTGTACGGTGCGCCACAAAGCCATGTTGAATAACGGAGATGATCGGTTGCAACAGCTCTGTATAATACTGAGTAGATTAGCTTTTCGAAAACCTTACTGAGAGTGCCTAGTATGGATACTCCACGATAATTTTCGGACTTATGGATCAGTACTATGGACGCCATTTTCCATGTAATTGGGAATGTTCTGTCCTGGAAGAGCGGTTGAAAACTACAGCGATGGGCATTGCAAGAGTAGTGGCGCAATTCTTCAAAAAATACAGCTGGTATGCTATCTGTTCCGGGTACTTTCGTTGAGTCAAGGTCTTCAAGGGCTTTCCGAAAAGCATTTGTAGAAAACTGTATGCATGCCAAACTAATGTAATAGGACTGTATCTATTCAAAGGGTTTCCGACGTTGAACGGGAGGAGCTTTACTAAGCACGCTTTCGAAGAATGTGGCAAAAAGATTGGCTGCTTCTGAGCTAGATTGAGAAGTAGTTCCACTGAAGTTGACAGAGCCAGGAACACCGTGACTAGCTTCCCGCTGCTTGATGTAATTCCAAAAGCTAGAAGGGTTTTGCTTGATGGTTGTCTGAATATTGATCAAATAGCTTTCATGCGTTGTCGAAAAGAGGGCTCATACTCCGGTTCTGGAGGGCTTTATACTCCGAAGTCTAGCTCTGTCGGACTCGTTTTTCGTAATGAAATAACGCTCGAAATTATGCTCGACTTTTCAAGCTAAAATGGAAGAGATAAGTAAATTAGTTTGCAGTTACTAAAAAATATCACAAATTGACGTTTGTGCTCGGCTCCTAGTATTGTCGAGAATCGGTTAAATAATGAAGTAACCCGACATTTCAGTTTCAAGTGATGCTGAAAGTCGGCATCGTTCGATTTTTTGACGAGTATCAGTTAAATATATAAAAATGCCTAGTGAATTCGGCCAAATGTATAACCGAGCCCGTGAATAGTTTTTAAGCGTGTAACACGTCAACGCAAACGATGCAATTTTCTGCATTCGGGCAGGTCAGATGCTGGTATTACCTTAGTTTGAGATCACCATTTTTACACATTGAGGATGTATGTTATTCCCAAACACGGTTCTCTGTGTAATAACAGCTAGTCTGGCAATAATGGAGTAGCAACCTCGGGTAGTCAATCATGCATATGCTAAACTCAGTTTTATTTCAGATTCGTAAAGACTTTGAGAACTTGCAGACGGAGATGTTGATAAGTTACACAGATAAAAAGAAACATTCAATTTTCTGCGTTATCATGCATATAAAGGAAATGCTAGATTTGGCAGGAAATAATGGGATATTTTATGTAAATATAAGCCAGATAACGCCTGTATCAAGCCTGTTGTATGAAAGTTTGCAAACATTTTTGTAAAGCTCATCAAAGACTACAACCAATTGCGTTGTTTACTCCTCCATTGGCTTGGAATTAATCGAGGGAAAATTTACGCGCTTGTTAAAATTAATTATTTTTTTCTGTTGTAGTGACGCAGAATCACAAGTCAAGGCATTAGATGTGGTGAGTATGGCGCTAGTCTTTCTCTAGAAGTTACCAAGCTAGCTTGAAATGATAATTTTAGACAAGTGTCTATGGCGGAAACACGACAACGTCAACAAACCAAGGCATAGCAGAGACAAGCTGTGGAAGATTTGCTGAAGCGACGGGTCTTGATCACCTGTCCTGTGGTGCCGGATCCACCCAAAGGTATCCAGTCAGTCAGCCGTTACCGGTTAATGTTGTTAAAGCTGTTCAAAAGCCTTCCACATTTCATGGCTTGTGACTTTCTTTTAGATGAAATATCTGTTTTCCCATTTAATAAACTACGGGTCGCCTCGAATGCATGCCTTCGTTATGTGTTCAACTTAAACAGATATACAAGTAACTAGAAATTAGAAGAAAAATTAGATCTTCCATTTAATTCCAACTACCTTTGCTTATCTTCGACAGATACGCGTATTTCGTCTACAATGTGCAGACTTCTTCAGTGTCTCGTACTAATAACTCGACTTTATTAGTACGAGACACTGAAGAAGTCTACACATTATAGACGAAATACGCGTATCTGTCAAAGATAAGCAAAGGTAGTTGAATTAAATGGGAGATACTAATTTTTCTTCTAATTTCTAGTTACAGGTATTCCACTAAACAGCTCAAACCCTCTAGGATTCAGATATACAAGTGTTTCTCATTTGGAGCATCTATTAATTGACTGCTAATGTGAAAACTTCAGCAAACTACGTTATTCTTACGAGTTCAAAAATGCTGAAAATAACAATTTTCACGAATTAATCGTTTTAGGAAATTTATTCTTCCACGACATCGAGCCTCTAAGTATGGTAATTCATTTTTCGTACGAGGTGACCAAGACCTTTACCAAATAATCTTTCCAGCGAAACTTCTTTCATAGCATTTAAGAGAGGATGTATAGAGCATTTCATGTAATAGAAGTACTTAAAAGTTGAATCGACATTGAAGAACAGAAAATTAGTTAAATTTGTAAAGTCTGGAACTGCAGTGCTTATTCTACCAGTGAAAATTATTGTAACATTAAAAGGCAATAGAACTCAATAAATAAATAAATAAAATTAATAAATAAATGTTGCAGTGGGAGCTGGAAACGCTGATTCTAACTTAGGGAGCAGCAAGCAATAGTTTCACGTTACGGCTTAATGGCGATCGTTTCAGAACAATTTTGCTGGGATATGTCAAGGCAGTGCACGGGTGAGAATTCGACTTTCGGTCGCAAATAAGGTTATCAAACTGAAAGAACTTGATATTGAAGAGAAAAGAATAAATTTAGAAGGAACTTTAAGGTGATACTGTAAGGCGCAAATCGGTCAAAACTCAAACTAAAAATGGGATTAAGATCAGCTGGACAGGACATGAATCATAAGATAATCGAGCAAAGATTGAAGTAAAAAATCATTAAGTATTAATATGGTTGTTGCTATATTTCTTTGCTCATTAGTTACTTTGTTTGAATGCATTAGGAAGGCTAAACACTCGAGATTCCACTTAATTCCATGTTAGTGTGAAACAGTTAATTTTTAATAATTGTTATATTAGTCATCACTGAGCGTGTGAATTTGACAACTGCTTTGTTTTGATTTCTAGCACCACTCCGACGGTTCTATTAGGCTTTTTGACGTTTCATCACCTTTCCCTTTCTGGCACATGGAGAGGAATGATGGGTTGTTTTCCTCCAAATGATTTTCCTTCTCACTTGCACACCGTTGATCTAAAGAGCGCTGTAGTGTGCGTGCGTTAAATGTCACTAAGCCTAATAGTATAATATATCTGGGTAAATCTGTGTATTTCTAGGAGCGGATACGCTGTCAATTTTGATCAGGTGCGACATGAGTTAATCCGTATGTCCAAGGTCGGTATTCTCTCCTTGATTCTCTCCGTGGTTTGATTATTTCGGGTTCGGTTCGTCGTTTGATCGGCGTTCAAATCTTTGAGAAGGAAAACATGAAAAGCGTGGAGCTCTTTGATGTTACTTCACATGTTAGGCTTGCTTTGTTGGACGATGTTTACCGAAATGCACTTGCTAATCTCATAATGTAAGGGAAGTGGGATGTCTTCAAAATTGTATCGATTTTTCTCGTCATGATAGAATGCGACAGTGTTTTGGTCATCGCAATTACAATCACGTTTATTGATATTACTGTTACTTTCGACGCAAACCTTTGAAATTTTTCATTCATTCTATCGATTGATTGATTAGCTTATTTTATATGAACTTGTTAGTAGTTTAGGTGCCAATATTTTATGAGAAAAACTCATCATTGCCTGATGGATGAAATATGACAAGAAAGCTCATGATAGTTCGTTTCTTTTGTGACAATGAGATGGCCAGTTTTTTCAATGTCACATGACGGCCGTGAGCTTTGCCAGCGCTGGATGGACTACGTTTCAAAGTGCGCTCAAATCGAAACTGATGCAAATAAGTTTGCCCAATATCCGCCTACTTATGTACCGCTAAACGATATCCGATTCATTACTTTTAACAATGCAACTTTCTGTGCATTCTCGGTTCAATCAACTGCTAGAGGGGTCGTCCTCACCGATTACGATCGATCTATCATGCGCATCGTTGCAGAAAAATGCCCATCAACCGTAGTGAAATCCTTAATTTCCATTAATTGAAAACATAACAACTACCGTTGAGGAACCGACATGTTGTTTTTTCTTTTTAAGCAAGAATGGTGTGTGAGAATTCTAACAACCGCTCCTCGATTAATCGACCGGCACAGTTTTCCGCCTAATTGTGGCGGAACTTTCACGCACCGAATGCACTGCACCGAAATCAATTAGCCCCCAGCTACAACCGCTTCTAATCACTACTTGACCCAACATCGCCCCGGGTTCCAACGCACTCACTGACTTACTGACCGTTGCAGAAACAACAAGTCCAAACGATTCACTGTGGCAAAACAATAGCAAGGCATTTTCCATTCATTCGCCGAAGACAAGTGGATCTAAGAGAAATAGCCCACAGCTTTGGCGGCTTGCATCGGCTATCTGTAGCTTCACGCGTAAAAACAACCTAAACACGACTGAAAGTGTGCTTTCCTCTCTTTAACTTACTGCGACGATGAGCACACACCGAGAGGCAGAAATTGCCGACAAATTTCCTCCAAGTTGCTCCATTCACGCGTTTTAAAGTGACGTAATAGTTCGGCTAGGTAGGCTAGGCAATAAAATGCGAAGTCAGAGATAGAGACTCGATTGCCTTCGTGGTAATCTGAAACGTCTCAATTTTATGTTTGATGATTCGGCAAGGTCATTACCAGAATAGATCGGCAACATGAGGTGTCGCATAATTTTGGTTTTGATAGGATATTTTTTCTGGAAGATTATATTAGGCCGACTGAAGGCCCTTGCGCTGAACTGGCCGGCTTGACGTGCCCTAAGGGCTCAGTAGGGATTCCAGGACCCGAAGCTAAGAGTCAGTTCCATTGTGGTTATATCACATCGATTATTTTTTCCACTATAGCAGCAGCACATCGATACTGTAGATATACTATTCTTTGTCATTTCAGGTCATCCAAGGAACTCGTAAGTATTTTAAAAATAATTTTTAATATATTTTGTTTTTTCGGTGGTTATGATAATTTATATAAGGTTAGTGAGCGGTTCATGAGCGGGCCGTCTACAATTGCAGCAGGATCACAATCTGTAGATATGTGAATACAATTAAAATTGGTATTATCATTCCTTCGCTATTTTAACATCCCTTCGCTATTTTATCTATATTCTATGCCATTTTAAATGAAAAAAAAAATCTAGGAAGCATTATGTACGACAAATTCTACTCAAAAAAGCATTTTCCTTATTCGCCAAAACTATATAATTTATAATCATTGCTTTCCTGTATCCCATTATCATTTTTAGATCCAGACCAATAAGAGTTATCGGACTTTTTTTTGTCTGGTTTTACTTAGTCTCCGTTTTTGGCATTATTCATGCTTATATAAAATTTATGTCTCCTAATTGTTTGCTGTTTTCAGCTTTTCCAAGACTATTAGGATATTAAAACATATCTAATCGTTTTTTTTTCAGTTACAAACCAGTGGATATCAGATATATATTATACTTACGCTTATTATGTTATTTGACTTTAACTGTGAAAACACATTCTTAAAAGATATTAATTTGATCGAAG
>JASCZW010012572.1:0-28088 GCA_034211315.2 Aedes japonicus
TTCAGCATATGACGTTTCCTCCGCTCTCCCGTCACACATGACGTTCGGTTCAGCAACGGGCTGCTTAAAAGCAGTCTCTAGCTCCAAGTCGACGGCGTCGCTGCGATGGGAAGTGTTGCCTCTACAATGTAAGTTTATGCAGAGAAAAAATGGCAAAGCTCCCGAAAAAATGCTTGGTTTGGCAGGCGATTGGCACCTGTGGGCTAAAAAGCGACAACTGGAACTATCAACTGAGATATTTATGTGAAAGGATGCTTGCAAAAACGCTCATTTAACGCCTTTCTTGAAGAAACATAATTGTTTGGTGCTGTTTCGGCTAGATCTTGCTTCTTGCCACTATGGAAAAAATGGCTCAGGAATGGAATACCGCCAATACTGTGAAAATCGTACCCAAGGAGAAAAACCCTCCAAACTCGCCAGAATTGCGCCCAATTAGAAAATATTGGCCAATCGTAAAGAAAAACTTCAAGTTAACTCAAACAACAGTTGAATGTTAAAAACAATTCAAAGCAAATCAGCGATCAGCTTCAAATAAGGTGGATATAACAGCGGTTCAAAACTTGGTGGACAATGTGAAACGTGAAGTCTGATATTTCACATTTGGGAAATCAGAAGCCTAATCAAATAATTTTCCTGTGTTTTGTAGACGTTGAACTTTAAAAAAAAATAAAGATTGATCATTTAAAAAAACAAATCATGTTTGACCAATTTTTGAACGTTCCTCCTCCTTTAAAAAGAGGCCGATATCGCTCGATGTGACAAAATTCCGGGCAGTTAGAAGGATCCGCTTCCTTCGGACAACCTTCATTTTTCAACCATTCAATGTAAAGAGAGAACATATTTCTTTTTCAGTGCACGAATATCGAAACTGACGTGATGAAAATGAACCACCAACACAGTACAAAGCTTCAGAACGACATGCTGCTGTGCGACAGCTTGAGGTTCACTCATGAACCATGTTGATGTTTATCACAGAAGCTCCGTGAAGGTTCATTGATTCTGTGTTTTCTGTCATTCGTACTTTCCATTCGTTGGGACAAACGCAAGAGTCCGATCAGTATAAGAACAAGTTGATGAAATTTTCAAAAGCGGTTGTGATAAAAAATAATGGAGTTGAAATTATACGCAATGGAGCCTGAACCATTCCAGCCAAGAGTGTATGTAGCGAACTAGTGACCCGACATTAACCCAAACAGCAGGTCAATACATCCGCAGGGAAGGACCGAAAGCCAGGTGCGCAATCGACTCTCGCAGCAAATGCACCTACGAACAGGCAACCTACACTGAAAATTAATTTTCGTTCTACAGTACTACAAAATTCGTTGTTTTCTGCAACGAAACTGATTTGTACTTTTTAAGCAGCTAGCTTCGTATTTAATGCCACACGCGCAATTGTCAAAATCACTAAGCATTTGTAGATACAGAAAGAACATTCGTTCATTGAACGATACCAATACAAAGAGCTACGAGTAATTTGTTTCCAATGAAAAGAAGCGCTCTCTTGTGGTTGTATGAACGGCTGATAGATCTACATTATCGGCTCAAAATATAATTGAAAAAAAGCGCAACCACGAGGAGTTCCTCAGCATTTTGTTTTTTAATGTTTCTGATATGGGGTTCGATCCTAAATTTTTAGGAAGAGCTGTTATTGAGTCCGTGGTTGGTTTCATTAAACCATGTTGACTCGTGAGAAGCTACTTGATTATTGTGAATGAGGCTCTAACTCTCGACAACGCTTTCATTTCTATTTTGGGAAAAATTAATGATTTCTGCCATCCCAGCAGGAATACCAACATTTATGTGTACGATCGAAGAGAAGCAGCGATTAGCGGGTCTTCACGAAATTCGTTTTGTGCATTGTACAGAAAAAGGTGTAATGATAGCATTTTGTTAGATGACAAGAATAAAAATGTTTCATACAATTTACGAGACATTTGGTTTTATGTACAAAATCCATGTTTACGAAGCTCCATAATTTACGAAAATAAATTTTCAGTGTATGATCCGGTCAACGCAATCCGTCATTTTCGCTCAAAGCATCCAATTTTTGTTTCGCTTCTTTCGTTTGCCAACAAGCGCCAGCTGATGGTGACTTCTACCTACTGTAAGCTACACTCAAGCAAATAAACTTAAGGATTTAATAAGGTTCAACTTATGAACGATGCTTTGGAATTTCATAAGGTTGACTTATGAATGGATTTTCGTTATTCACGACGTTGTTCTTGTACGCCTTTAACCTTTCCTGATAACAAGTGTTGATATACACTATTTGGCACTGGAGCCATTATTTAAACATTGTATTTCATAAGAAAAATTTATGAAATTCATACTGATTTCTGATTACTGATAATGATAATACAATCTTATAAATTTCGAAAGTTTATTGCACTGAGTGTAGTATTCATTTATGCGCAAGACCAGTAGTAGCACGAGGACTGGATTTTAACATGTTTTTGGAAACATTTTACACTCTCCATAATTACTACAATTGAAAATGTCATGACATTTTGCAAAAACAAAACCATCTCGAGCAGAAATTTACACACAAGTGCACCAAAGTGCACAAGTGGAAACATCCTTACCGTGACTTTTCAAGGCACAGTTCAATCGTATTACTTCTTCTTGCGTCATACTTTTCGTAACAATTGCATATTGTTCTTTTGCTGGTGTCTTTTCATCACTGCACATTATACAAACCAACACATTAATATACCAAAACCACGCTCTGGACGAATGACCGGATATGTAGATCTGCACTGGTTATTCCAAAAATATCAGAAGTTTTGGATTCCAAGGTGAGAGTACTGGGTTATCTACCTGTCCAGGAATGGTTGGCAAAATATTTTTAGATGCTATACATGGCATGCGGCATATCAAACTTTTATATTGCAAAACGAGGTAATCAGAACACATTTTGAAGATTTCTAACCACACTGGCCACTAAAAAAGAATCTACGGGATCCGAGTTCCTCCATAAAAGTGTCCATATTCAAATATATTTCAAACCTGGCTTTTGACACATCAAACTTCATGGTTTTGCAAAACTTTGTCTTCGAAGTACATTTTGAGGGTGTCTGAGCACACTGACCACTTCCTCTGGGAAAGTGACCATATTCAAATCTTTTCTAAAACCTCGTTTGCGACATATCAAACTTTATGATTTTACAAAACGTTGTCTTTGGAGGATATTTGGTGTGACCAAACTGGCCACACCAGGAAGCCCTGTGCCGTTTAGATAAATTTCAACATCTTCAGCCGGAACAAGTCTGGGCGATTTTTAGTGTGGGAAAAGGATGACCTGGGTTTCTGCAGCATTGACGCAGATGTTCCAGTCTGTGAGATACTTCGCAGGCTTCGCCACAGTTTCGATGCGATCGCTATTACCACCCTACTATTGTGGACGACTGCGGTATCATCAGCGAACAGCGACAGAGATCCGTTTTCAGGGAGTGGGGGTATGTCCGAGGTGAAAAGATTAAATACAAGTGGACCTAATATGCTTCCCTGTGGGACACCGGCAGAAACCTGCTGCGCATCGGAAACTGCACCATGCAGCAAAACACAGAATGATCTGTTTGAAAGGTAGTTCTTCACCATCTTTACCAGAAAGCCTGGTAAGTCAAGAAGGGCCATGGCAGATGTTTTCGAAACAGACTTGTTTCGCCTGAGGATGTTAGTGACTCGGTTCAGTTGATGTATTGTTGTTCGACCGCGTCGCAGCAGGATGTTAAGTTCATCGGCAGATGCAAGGAGCCGACGGTAGATTGCTTTCTAAAAAAGTTTTGATACTCCTGAGAGAAGGCTGATGGGACGATAGCTCTTGGAACATGAAGGATCTCTCCCAGGTTTCTGTATGGATATGGCTTTAGCTTACTTCCATCACGAGGAGAAGTAGCTAAGTCGAAGGCATTCATTAAAAATGAATGCTAGATGTTCGTAGCATTGGGCACTCAAGTGTTTGAGTTCCAAATTCAGAATTTTGTCGAAACCTAGGGCCTTCATGTTCTTCGATGTTTTGATATAGGTCGACAGTTCGTCAGCTGTGATTCCTAATTCCTCCGAAAAATCATTGGGATATAGATAGATGTTATTTGCATGCTCGTTAACGGCAGCTTCATGAGGACTGATGATGTGTGTGAGCTGACAAAATGTCGACCTATCTCAGCAGCCTTCTCAGCGGGAGTAATCAAGCGATCCTTAGAGTCAATGTTGTCTAGTGGGATCAACAGCGGGATGGACCTAGACTTGGTTTTTTAAATTTACGTTCTGGGAGGACACGGATTTTGTTGGCAAAATGATTGTTTCTGAGATCCACCATTCTGGCCTTAATGATTTTGTTAAAACGAATGCTACTCTGAGGCAGGTAGACCAGTACGTTGATACTGTCTGCGAGTGGTGTTGCTTAGACGGGGATCAAGACTATCAATGGTTAAGGAGTTGCTCACCTATGTTACTTCCGGATAATGGTCTGAACTGAGTTCTTGGTACACGACCGGCTGGTCAATGTTGTTCCCCATGTTAGTGAGGAAGGTGTCTATTGTTGAGTGGACCCGGATCTGCTCAACAGGGTGGGAGTATCCGGGCCCAAGATGGTGTAGTGGCCCTCTTCGAAGTCCTCCTGAAGGATGAAGCCATTCTTGTTTCGTCGAGCGTTTCCCTAGGTTTCATGTTTTGCATTCAGGTCACCGGCGAAGATGAACGCAAGTAGCACCAGACGCTCATAATTAGTTGTAGTTACTTGATTATAACTAAGCAAGTCATATTTATGTTATTTCAACCGAATGGCAACAAATGTGCTACTAGGGAACTGCCCATGCCTTCGAGTAAGTTTAATGATATTGTTACGCAACGTCGTATCTGTCCCGTTGTTTGTGGTTGCTTGTTTGGGACAATAGGCCGCAATGATAGTGATAGGGCCGACGGTGGCTTCGATGAATTAGAGCTGCTTACTCGGAAGCATCTGGCAGTTGATGTTGGTACGTAGAGCGATGGCGACTCCCCCTCCGGCGGAACTGGTTCAATCAAGTCTGATCAGACGGAAATCTGGGAGGAACACGTTGATCTCATGCTTGAGATGCATCTCAGTGATGATTGCTATGTCAATGGGTGGTTCGTTGAGAAAATTAATTAACTCGATATTCTTGCTCTTCAGCGAGCAAGCGTTCCAATTGGCAATTTTTACGATTTTACGGTCCATTGAGAAACGCAATCATCGCTTGAATTTGTTCCGAACGTGTGCTGCAAGATCGCTTGATGATAGTGGCCTAAGTCAGGATTGCAACGACTTCCTCCGTTGATAGCATCGAATCATCGATCGCGCCAGATGTTGCACCAGAGTACGACGGTCCTGGAAAAAAGTTTTGGAATGGTTGGGTTGCTGCAGCTGCGAATCGATGCTGAACCGAAGGCCAACTGGGAACCGGACGGTTTGGGGGCACTTATCGTGTTGGAAGAACGGGAAAGTTCTCTGTCGTCAGGGCCGGAGGCGGACCAGATCGTCGTCGACGGCCAGGTTGATTATTCGCTGACAATTTTCTTCGAATTTTTATAAATTCGGCCTGCTTCGAGCATTCTCCGCTGATTGCTTTATGTGTAGCACCGCAGTTGGCACTCACTGGATCAACATCCTCCATCCGCTCACAGGCATCGAGTCTATGAAGTTTGCCGCAATCAGCGCGACGCTTCGCCATGTGGCAATTTTTGGTGCCATGCCCAAACATCAGGCAGTTCTGCCACATCGCGGTGAATCGGTTGGTATCGGTCCCACTAGACGACGATGTGGAACAAGGCTCTGATGTTCTGGAGGTCCTTCATACAGATCGAGTTCTTTTCGAAGTGCACCTGGTAAAGCTGATCCCGATAGCTTCGAGAGACGTCATGCCGACGCATTTTGTTGATCTGCGTCTTCTTCTCCTGGAGGCCGTGCAAAACCACCTTGAACGATTTGTTCGCTTCAATGTCCTGCACATTCATTTGCATCAGGATTTCCTTGACAGCGTTGTGATGGGGTAGCGCCGAGATAATCAGCTTGTAACCCTGCGAGCAGATTTGAATTGTGCACCGTAGGCCCTTGTTGATGTAGTAGTACACCTTATCCAATAAGCCTTCTTGGAATCCCTTCATGAACAGCGGTGGCATTTTCTCCTTCTTTTTTATTTTCGGTGTATCGAAGTTTTCCAGAACGGCGTACCGGTTGTTTGCCAAGAGCTTCTTCGATGAGAGCACATCGTCGGGTGAATTCAATCGGGGACGTTTCCCAGTCTAGCTTGTGCCGACGTCACTAAGCGGCGGATTCCCCATACCGGGGTCGAACTGTGCACGGCCATTCGTTTCAAATCAGTTTTGAGCCGTTTTTGACTCACTTTTGTCAAAAGTGAAATCACTCAAATTTGAGTAAATGTTACTGGCATTGGCGAGTCGACAAACATCGACTAAAATCAGAACGATGTTTTCGATTTGTCGACTTGTCAATGCCAGTAACATTTACAAAAAATTTGAGTGATTCCATTATTGACGAAAGTGAGTCAGAAACGACTCAAAACTGAGTTAATACGGTTGGCCATGTGTATCACACAACACGAGAGGATACAGTGCACCACGCACCAAAACGGAAGAGCGAACGAAATAACAACGAAAAACTTTTCAGAGCGCGAGCAAAAAACACGACCGAACGTGTCGCTTGTTCAAACTGGAATGATGATGTTAATAATTTTGAACATATTGTGTATTTATGTATACCTGTCTAGATAGAATTATATTTCAGAGTCGCTACAGCTCATCATTTCAGGGAACGCATGAAAGTTTTTGCAGCCAAGAAAAAATCCCAGATCATTATTACTAAGGAAAGATTCCCATCAGGCTGCATCAGCATTCAAATCAAATTTTTTTTAAAATTTAAAATCAAAGTTTTTATGCCAGATATATGATGCGACGTTAAATAAAAATAGTCAATATGTAATACCACCGCACCAGGATATGTCTTTGGTTGCCATCTCAGTACTTTCACTTTTTTTAAAACACCATTTAAAAAACTTTTTTGAGCATATTCTTAGAACGATTGTGATTGGGAAACAACGAGAATTTTAAATTAACACTTCATTTGATCACTTAAAAAAATTAGTCTTTCAATGTTTTATATTTCATTTTTCAAAACGTGATCGAATGAAGTGTTAATTTTAAATTCTCCTAGTTACCCCCAATCTCAGTACTGATGGCGTAGGCTCACCTATAGCGGCCCAGATCACATACCCAAGGGGAGCAAGCCACAATCCGTTAGAGGCACTTGAGTCTCTATGTTTCATTTTCATAGTGAATACAATTTAATATTGCTAATTTTGCATTCAAGCCCCATACCGCCCTGTCCTCGACAAAACCAAATCTTAATTTCAACAACAAGAAGCGACTGACTTACCTCAACTTCGCGTCCGTGTGCCTCAGGAATTTATAAATCAACCGAAACTCCAGCCCATTACTCGCTCCGTTTCCTCCAGCTCCACCCCCGCTACCAATCGGTGGCAATCGATCCAGCCGTATGCTTACGTTGACCGATTTGGTCTCACTGTAGTAGATCGTGTAGCCCGAAGCCGTGCCGCACCACTTCCCATTGAGATTGGGCAGTCCTTGCTCGCGGATGGTCATAAATCCCTCCAAGCAAGCCTCATGATGGTGGGACTGCTGATGCTGCTGTTGCTGCTGCTGTTGTTGCTGATACTGCTGATGCTGTTGGTATCCTTGCATCAGGCCCCCACCCATGTTCATACTGGGCATGAACTTTCCGATGCTAAATTTTGCGAAATTGAGCTGAAACGAGAGAACACAAAAATATGCTATTAATATCTGGCGCCGTTTGACTATTGCTACTTCAATACTCCAACCACCCCAACCAGCTTTCCAACAACCATTGAACACAGACACATTTGCTAAATTCACTCGAATCGGATTAAATGTCGGTTTTCCGGGAGCGACATAATATGCGCTTTGATTTTTCGCATAATTATTTTCGATGTTATTAATTTTAATGAATTAAGCATATTTTAAGTAGCCGCCTTCGAAGCGCTATTTGTTTCCGCGAAGAACGCACTGGACCTTTTTTTGTGCTGCTTAGAATTCCGGTTATGGATCCATTTAAATTTGAAATTCATAGAACGCGAGTGGGTTTTTTTTATTTTCCAACTGGCCCGATAGATGCACATTGGTGCGCTCGCCAGCGGGGTGTTTTTGCGAATGCCACAGAAGTGATTTCCCGCGAATGCTTTTACCTGGCGAACTTTTCGCCGAACGAAGGGAATTATTATTGTTGTTATTGTTTAATGCAAATATTTGTGCCAAATATGCGTGGCGGCTTGAATGTGTGAGGTGGTTCTAATTTTTGGCCGGCGTTGAAAGAAGAAAATCTGACCTAAATTATGAAGAGTGTAGGCAGTAAGCTTCAGCTTTTGTTGGTTTTTATGAAGCTTCCATTGAAATTGATGGAGTTTGGGAGCTACTATTGTTTATATTTGAATGTTGACATGCATACACAGTTTGAAAGAAACGTGTAATTTTCTGCGTTATTTAACGCACATATATGGCTAGATTTGGCATTAGTTGATATGAGTCTGTTGTATGAAAGATTGACAGCTTAAAGCCTCTCCACGTTAAATTACCAAAATAATAGCAGCGAAGAAAATTTACACATAATTTAACAAAACCGGTTGAATATTTTACAATAATCTATATTGATATCTATATTCTATATTCTATATTCTATCTCTCTGAAAATTTCTCGAACATTCTGTGGTACACCCGCCCGCCGTGACGATTCTCCATCGTCTCTTGAAATTATCAGTGCCGCTTAACTAGAGCCCAGTACTTCTCTATTTGACGAAGTTCTGGACAGTTTTGTGGATTGGCTGTTTTTTGCACGTATTTGACCTCTTGAAGACGGATTTCGCATAATGGCAAGAAGCCAAACCAGGCCAAAACAAAACTGGAAAGTCATGGCTTCTGATAAACGGTAGCAACCGCTTTTGGAGACATTCTTTCTCGTACACATCCTTATTGTTAGTGCCGGTATTGCTAAACTTTTAGATTGTCAAACACAACTACACAACTGCCTGCCAAATCAAATACTTCTTCGGGAATTTGGACACCATCTTTGAATGAAAATGCTTGGCATCGGTGACCCAGACCCAGAAGCTGTTCAAAGTCTTCGAGTACGTAGATTTAGTAGTCCACTAGCTGAACCCGGTGCGAGCCTTGCTACGCATGCAACAAAATGAATGAAAATTTAATAGAACCTGCTCATTTCTGTTGTTTTTGTGAATGCATCTGGTTAAAATATTTTCGTTTACTAATGTAATTTCTGAAAAAAAACAAAGATTTATGTTTTTAATTAAACTTTTGGATCGGTAGTTTCTATAGGTCTTTCTTTCTGCGTAGAAGCATTTCATTGACAAAAAAATGTATCATCAAACGAAGCCGTATCCTGTCAGTTTGAATCTAATTTTCCCTTGCATAACCTTTGATCAACTTCTTGTGCATAATGTAGCACTGAGAGTAACTCAAGCATCCCCCATTCTTGGCTAAGCAGGGGTCAAACTTCTATCAGTACATGCTTCTTACCCTAGATATACACATTTTGAGTTTAAGTTGCATGGATAATTCTCATGTTTGGTTCCAATTTCTGTTCCGTTTGTTTGTGAGGCCACCCCCCCTCCCCTTCCAGAGAGATGAGGTCTCAAACCACCTTAGAACCTCTTGTCTAAAACTCCCCACATGCCAAATTTGGTTCCATTTGCTTGACTGGTTTTCGAGTGATGTGGCAATTTGTGTTTCATTGGTGTGGGAGCACCTCCTTCGAAATGAGGGAGGAGTCTCGAATCATCATAAGGACCTTCACCGACTCCAAAAATCCCAGCATAAAAAATCCGGACATACAGCATACAAATTTTCCGGCCAAACTGCATACAAATTTGCATAGCAGTAGGCATAGTTCTCATGTTTGTTTGAAATTTGTGTTTCATTTTTATGAGGACCCCCGCTTTTCAAAGAGAGGAGGGGCTTAAAACTACAATAAAAACATTTCTTGCCTTCAAAAATACGCCTATACCAAATTTGGTTCCATTTGCATGATTAGTTCTCGAGTTATGCAGAAATTTGTTTTTCATTTGCATGGGAGCCCTCCTTTCCAGAGGGCGGCGGGGTCTCAAGAAACCATAGAAACATATCTTGTCTCCAAAAACTCCCACATGCTAAATTTGGTTTCCTTTGCTTGATTAGTTCTCGAGTTATGCAGAAATGTGTGTTTCATTTGTATGGGAGCTCCCCCACTTCCAGATAAGGGAGGGGTTCCAGACTATCATAAGAACCTTCTACGACCCCAAAAACCCCTCCACGCAAAATTTCACGCCGATTAAAAGTGGTTTGATTTACTTGATTAGTTCTCCAGTTATGCAGCAATTTGCTTTTTATTTGTATGCGAGCAACCCCCCCCCCCTTTCAAAATGGTGAGGGGTATTGAATTTCCATGGAAATATTTCTTGCCTCCAAAAACCTCAACATGCCAAATTTGGTTTTATTTGCTACATTGGCTCTCGAGTTATGCTAAAAATTATGTTTCATTTTTATGGAAGTCTCTCCTTTCAGAAGGCGGAGGGGTCTCAAACCACCTTAGAAACATTTGTTTCCTTCAAAAACCTCCATTTGCCAAATTTGATTCCATTTGCTTGATTTGTTCTTGAGTTATGCAAAAATTCGTGTTTCATATATATTAGAGACCCCTCTTTCAGTGAGAGGAGGAGTCTCAAGTCACAATAGAAACATTTCTTGCCTTCGAAAAACTCCACACGCCAAGTTTGGTTCCATTAACTTGATAAGTTCTCGAATTATTCAGAAATTTGTGTTGTTTTTGTATGGAAAACCCCCCTTTGGCCCATTCCAGATGGCAGAGGAGTCTCAAACCTCTATAGATACATTTCGCTCCTCCAAAAACCTTCAGATGTAAAATTTGGTTCCATATGCTTGATTAGTTCTCAAGTTATGCATCAAAAATCTCTACATGCCAAATTTGGTTCCATTTGATTAGTTCTCGAGATATATAGAAACTTTTGTTTGATTTATATGACACCCCCCCCCCTCCCAGAGAGAGAGGAGGGGTCTCATACTATCGTAGAAACAATCATTGCCTTTAAAATCCCCGCATGCCAAATTTGGTTCCATTTGCTTTATTAGATCTAGAGTTATGGAGCAATTTTAGTTTCATTTGTATGACAGCACCCCTTCTAGGAGAGAGGAGGGGTCTTAAACCACCATAGAAAAAAAAATTGTCTCCAGAAAACCCCACATGCAAAATTTGGTTCCATTTGCTTGATTAGTTCTTGAGATATGCAGAAAATTCTTTTTCATTTGTATGGGAGCCTCCCTTTTTAGAGAGAGGAGGGGTCTCTGACCGCCATATAAACATTTATTGCCTCCAAAAACTTCCGCATGCTTAATTTGGGTTCCTTTGCTTGATCAGTTCTCGAGTTATGCAGAAATTTGTGCTTCATTTGTATGGGAGCCCCTCTTTCCAGAGAAGGGAGGGGTCTCAAACCACCATAGAAAAAAAATTGTCTCCAGCATACCCCACATGCAAAATTTGGTTCCATTTGCTTGATTAATTCTTGAGATATGCAGAAAATTCTGTTTCATTTGTATGGGAGCCTCCCTTTTTAGAGAGGGGAGGGGTCTCTGACTGCCATATAAACATTTATCGCCTCCAAAAACTTCCACATGCTTAATTTGGGTTCTTTTGCTTGATTAGTTCTTGAGTTATGCAGAAATTTGTGCTTCATTTGTATGGGAGCCCCCCTTTCCAGAGAAGGGAGGGGTCTCAAACCATCATAAGAACCTTCTCCGGTCCCAAAACCTTTTCCATACAAAATTTCACGCTGATCGGTTCAGTAGTTTTTGAGCCTATTAGGTTCAGACAGACAGACAGACAGACAGACAGACAGACAGACAGACAGAAATCCATTTTTATATATATAGATTATAATACAAAAAAATGTTTCCCAAAAATTGGAGTAAGGAGTTTTTGCAGTAAAATTTTGCTTGTCATCACTGTTGGGCACCTTTTTCACATTCAGTCCGTGCCTTTGCTTCACTTTTTTTACGTATGATTATGACTTTCCAACTTTGCGAGCCAAATTTTGCATGCAAAATAAAACCCACGCGTTCCTTTGAGATCTTCAAAGTTTGCAAACTGACTTTCTGGACTTTTTAATGTTTTCCGGTGTAACCATCTTATTTGGCCGACCAGACCGTGGCGCATCATCGGTGTCCTTACGACTGCGTTTAAATTCGGCATACCATTCAATGATGGTGAATTTTCCTGGTGCAGAGTGTACATCACACTTATCAAGCCAAGTTTTTGGTAGAGCGGTAAAAAAAAGTTTAATTAACTGACGAAACTCTATTTTATACATTGTCTTTAAATCACATAAGCAGCGTGACTAAAATCACTATAGCTTCTGCACTAAGAGTCGGAATGCCGTGAAATTTAGACAACTATCTCTGGACGGTGTGTACTTTAAAAATAAAAATATTCATTTTTTATTTGTGGCGCCGCCTGGGTGTCATACCGGGAACTTCCAGCCGATATAATAATTCAGTACACTGGAACTGTATTTTCGTAAATCCACTTATTTGTAAATACAGGTCTTGTACATTGAACTCATATCTCATAAACAGTATGTGAAACATCCACTTGTTGTCACAGGACTGAAGCGGCTGTCATTCACGAATAACTATCGTGAAGCTGAAAACTTGATGCTGCGTGTGGTGCTTATTTGACAGCTCGAATTTTTTGAAGGCTTTATGCAGCAAACACAACATTTGCGGCGGAAGTTGTCTTGTTTTGTCGTTAATTTGAATCGAGAAAAAAAATTCCGAATTGTACTTAGTGCAGTGGTTATCAAAACGACAGTATTTTTCATTATTCATCAGCCAGGTATTATAATGTTTCCTAATTACTAGTACTAGTAGTTTGGAAGAAGACCAAAAGTGGCTGACTTCAAGAACTAACGCTTTCTTCAGTCCTTTGCTTTTTGTAGCTAAAACATACGATAACTTCGACCATTGATACACCTATTACTCTCTCACTCTGCAACAATGATATGTTGTAACTTAAATGTATCACCAAAAAACACGAACGGAAACAACAAAATGTTGTGATGAAAAGAGACAACTTGCTGTGAGCAAATGTTGTGAGTCACACACATGTTGCAATGACCATGTTTTCACGTAACAGCGATAAAAAAACGTTTTGTCATTATTGCAACACACTACCAAAAGCAACATTGCTTTATCAGCAACATGAACAAACGCGACAATGGAAGAATCCAGGTTGAAAAAAGAAGAAGATACCGAGTGGTGATAAATCTGAGAGCTCCCATGTTAAAGTATAGGACGAATATTTTAAAATCTCGAGTAATACATGATAAGGGCCTAAAAGCCATTTGTAAACAATGACTTTAAACGTTGATCTCTCACGAACCACGTGAATCGTACTATATACAGCTACTCAATATGGAAGACCTAACATTCTTCTACCAGATGTTGCTTTTATTTCACGAGAGTGATTCAAGATTCAAGAGAAATCGACATTTAAAGTCATTGTTTACAAATGGCTTTTAGGCGCTTAACATGAATTACTCGAGAAATGCTTCTAAGAAATTCAAATGAAATTCTAATAAAAAGTGGTTTGTTGTATGATGTAAGAAAAATCCACAACTACTCAATAAAGACATTTTCAGGAAAATAAAAGATAAATCAAAATAATGCCCCTATTTTGCAGTTTAGGATTTTTCTTACATCATACAACAAACCGCTTTTAACTAAAATTTCATTTGAATTTATTGGAAGCATTTTAAAACATTCGTCCTATACTTTAACATGGGAGCTGTCAAATTTATCACCACTCGGTGTCATCTTCTTTTTTCAACTTGGATTCTTCTATCAGATGTGGCTGTCAAAAATTTTACTGGTGTGAGTAATTATAAAATGTGTCGTGGATGGACCTATAGAAAAATGCCTGGATAAAATCACACATTGAACAAAAATGAACGTTAAATTTGGCAAACTTGTTGTAAATTGACAATTCTATAAGGAAAAATCAAAAATATATGCGGTTGAAGCCTGATTTTTAACCCAGAATATCCTGAACATGAAGAAGTTAGGATCTACAGTTGTAACTATAGCATTTCCGATTATTCAAAGTAACGATTTTTTTTATAACCATGTGCATGAATAGTTTTCTGGAAAGTCAACAGATGTTATGAGATAATCTGGGATGTTCTAGGTCGTTCAAGCTTGCCTGGAATTCAGAATTTAGGATTTACAGTTGTAACTGTTGCTTTTTCGGCTATACAAAGTTAGGACAAATATGCAATCACGTTCACTGAGTCGTTTGGAAGGTCAACAGATAGTTTTGAGATAATCTGGGATGCTTTAGGTCATCCAAGGTATTCTTGAGCTCCCCTAGTAGCACACTTGTTGCCATTCGGCTGAGAAAACATAAATATGACTTACTAAGTCATAATCAAGTAACTACAACGAATAATGATCGTAGTGTGCTGCTTAGGTCATAGCTTAGGATCTACAGTTGTAACTGTAGTTTTTTTTTGGTTATATAAGTTAGCAATATGTATTCAATAAAGTTCATCGACCCTTTTGAACGGTAACCGACACTATGAGATAATTAGATTAGATTAGATGTCTTTATTAAAGAGACTTTCAGCCAGTGGCTGGTTCGTCTCGTAGCACTGTCAAGGATGTTCTACGTCAATCAAACTGTCCTGGTGTTCATAACTTAGTATAAACATTAGTAACAGTAGCTTTTCAAGCTATACTTATTTAGGATATATATTCAACCATGTTCATTGAGTCCTCTGGAAGGTAAACATTTTTGATAGTCTGGGATGTTCTTGGTTATCCAAACAGTCCTGGAGCTCAGAATTTGGGATCTGCAGTTGAAACCATAGTTTGGCGGCTAGACAAATTTACGTTTGTATTCAACCTTGTTCAATGGATCTTCTGGAAGGTCAACCGAAATTATGATGAAATCTGGGATGTTCTGGGTCATATCAGACTGTTAATTAGTTCTCTACCTAGGATCTGCAATTGAAACTGTAGCTTTTTCAGATGAAAAAATGTACGATATGTATTCAATTATGTTCATTTAATCTCATAGAAGGGCAACCGGGAGAAT
This sequence comes from Aedes japonicus, assembly GCA_034211315.2. NCBI lineage: Eukaryota > Metazoa > Arthropoda > Insecta > Diptera > Culicidae > Aedes > Aedes japonicus. The sequence continues at coordinate 15,230 of JASCZW010012572.1, forward strand.
GAGATAATCCAGGATGTTCTAAGTCATTCTACCTGTCATGGAGTACTGAACTTAGGATCTATAATTGTTACTGTTTTCGGCTATACAAAGTAATGATATGTTTTCAATCATGTTTCATATATGAATACAAATCGTTACTTTATGTAGCCGAAAAATAAACAATTCTGAACTCAAAAACGGTATGGCCGACCTAAAAACTCTCAGTTTATTGGATTATATCTTTTGACCTTCCAGAAGATTCAATGAACATGGTTGAACACAGATAATGGGACGAATGACCAAAAGGTTAAAGTCCCTAAACAGAAATAAAAGCTATCATAAAAAAACATGGTTGAACGCATATCGTAATTTTGTATAGCTAAAAATGCTACAGTAACAACTGTGAATCCTAAGCTCAGTTCTTCAGTTTGGATGACGTAGAACATCCCAGATTATCTCATCGTGTTTGTTGACCTTCCAGAAGATTCAATAATCAACGTCAGGTCAACGATATCATGAAATGCCTGTGTGTGTATGTGCGGGTGTGTTTGTATGTCTGTGTTTGTGTTTGTATGTGATGAAATAAAGTAAGCCGAGTGTCTCAGAAACAACTCAACATCTCAACCGAATTGAACGCTATAAGCACCAAATGAAAGTTATCACGGTCAAATTGAACGTTATTGAATGGTTTTGAAAATGGATAACTCGTTTTGGAGATATTGACGGAACACGTACCGAAAGTGCACAAATTTTGGGAACTTATTAATGTTTCTCAGCAACCACTCAACCGAATTGAGCACACAAATAGGAGGTATCATGGTCTCATTAAATGCTGGCTTCGAATATCCGGTTTTAGATTCGAATTTGAAATTGTATGGATTCATCCGATTATGGAGATTGTTTTGAATTCGTTTTGAATTAGGATTTCCGGTTCTGAAGATAACGCCGAAACAATTTCCAAAAATACTAGGATTATACGGATTTTGGGAGCAAACCCCTGTTTCTCAGCAACCATCAGTCTGATTTGAGTGCAACGACCACCATGAAAGGTATTGTTGTCTCATAAAACTTTGATGATTGTTTTTGAATTTGGTTAACTGGTTTTGGAAATATGGCCGAAAGAACTTCAGAAAAACATGGATTTAAAGAATTTAGTCGAGAGAGCGACCCCGGCGTTGTGGTTAACATCCATACCTGTCACGCCAAAGTCACGAGTTCGAATCTCACCCCCGGACAAGTTACGAAAATACCCAAAAGGTATTTGAGTGACTGACCAGCCCAGGGCTGAAAATCTCGATAATAAAAAGGAAAAAAAACAAAAAGAATTTAGTCATATATCTTGGTAATCACTGAACAGATCGAGGCACAACAAATTTCAAATGGAAGATATTATGGTTCCATACAGTTTTTCAATATTTTTGGAATGGGTGAACCAGTTCTGGAGATATGGTAGGACAACATTCCGGAAACCTTTCTGGGCCAGTGATAAGAGTCTGCAAATTGTCAAAGTCTGCACATTGTAGACGAAATACGCGTATCTGTCAAGGTAAGCAATAAAAGTTGGTGGAAATAAATGGAAATAACTAATCTTTCTTCTCATGTTCTAGTAACAAAATCGTTTTCGAAGTTTTTTTTTCAAGCAACGTTTGCATGGAAAAAATAAACGTTTTTCGGATGGCGATAGAAGAAAAGCTAAGACACGTAATTGCTTTTGATAAATTTCCCATGGAAGGTTATTGTTTAAGCTTACTTGCAAAAAAATCCACGCCCTTGCGAGCGGCCTTCGGGCAGTTAACCGGAACTTCGCCATGGCGGATGAAAACATTCGTGTAGACAAGTTTTGGAGTTCTTTCTTCGTTTTATTTATCCATTCCTCCTCAGTTTTCGCGACAAAATTGTTGGATTAGGTCTTACGCTTCCGGTTGGCCCAAAATTTCTCGACGGAACGCAGCTGGGTGACGTGGGACAGGTTCGCCGACTTGGGTACCACATCAGTATTCAGCCGCTCCATCTCCTCCAACGATCGCTTTGAGTAGCGGGCCGACGCCAGATCCGGCCAGAACACCGCATCTTCGCCCTTATGGTATTTCTTTATCGTCTTATTCAGCGGTTGCCGCTGCGTCATTGCCTGCAGCTCTGAAACCAGTGGACGCTTTCTGACATGTATGATCATGTATGACATGTATGATCACCTGGTACTTTTTCACTGTTTTGCCGGTTGAACGGACCTCCCGACCCAGTGCACGCAGCAATGTAGCCACTTTTCCCTCGGTCTTCCTCTTCAGCATCCTGTGGAGTTTCTTGTCGCTCAGGGTCGTCGGCCGTCTGGAATCGGGATATTTTTCGATGCTCTGATTATTGTTTAATAGTGCCAAGATGTTGTAGATGCCGGAACGGGTGTATCCGGCGTCCGCAAAGTGCCGCACGATATCCATGTTCGAATGCGCACACTTCTGAAAGGACTTGCTTCACTGTGTTTGCCATCACGGTTAGAGTTCGACTGATAAGCTGTCAAATGTTGTGTGCTGACTCATGGGTTACTATGATTGATGCTGCATGGGTAGTTTTGTCAGTGCGGATAAAAGTGAACCCATGAAAAATCGGCGATTTTTGTCGATTTTTGTTGTTGTTATACAAATGCTTCAATACTTTAACAGTGCATGTAGCATTGCATACAAAGTCAGCTCCAAAAATGGTACAAATCAATTTTGTTGCAGAAAGCAACAAATACATTGGCGCGTTAAATCCACAATTTCGTAGTATTAACTTAAAATTTATTTTCAGTATACATTCGTTCCACCAATCTCAACTTCAAATAAAGCATTTGATTAGTAACTCACAATGTCCTTATGTTAACAAACCCGATTCGATTATCTTGAATTTCTCAAAACATAGAATTCTGGCTAAACTCATATTCTCCTTCATATAAAAGTCGTTCTTACTTTAAACAATACAATTCCATTAAATTCTATCGATCGGATGTGCATTGAAAGCTTTCTGATATGATTTAGGGAGAGTTAAGTTTTTATGGCTTCCGGGGCTGTGTTTGCGCTTAGAACAACAAACTTTTTTTTTGATTTCAGCCTCCGAAACCGGAAGCTTTGCTGATATTTTACAAACACTGCGGCGTGTTCCCAATTTATAATTTCAATTATGCCACAACATTATGCGATGTTTCTTTTGTTTCGGTAATTGATTTATGTCGGGTTTCTGATAGTATTTGTTTATACTATGGTTACTATAAATTTGCTGCCGATGTTTGTTTTTCATGGTGGAATGGCGATATCCTCTATAAATCTTGATTGGATGTTGCTACCTCGATTCCGAGTTGATATTATGCGGCGTTAATTTTTCAATTTGCATTGAGCACTCAAGGGAGTTAATGTTTTTCAAAGCTGTTTATGTTCAGGAGACGCACGTTGAATAAATAGGTTAATTTCGTGTGCCAATGTCAATAAATATTTCAGTACAAATTATTGGTTCACAGGCGATTGGTTTCGTTCTTCGGAGTGCTGGATCATTAAAATTGCATGTTTATGGTTCGAATTAACGAGCTAAACGCAAATTCACTCACGAATATCACAATATCAAGGAATGAAGGCGAAGTTCAGAGGGCGAGAATCATCATGGAATTGAGGGCTCTTGCAATGCATTAACCAAATCTTCTTTCAGCACTCCGAATTAAAAGCCACATTCATTCCAGCACAAAGTCAATTCGTTCCACATGGTGGTTTGCTTTCACCATAGAACCTATTCGTATAGGAACCGAAGCTGCCTTTTCAACCTTTATGATCCGTGCAGCTAAAACGTCAGGATCAAAGGTTAGTGCTGCGATTGTGAAAGAAGAAGAGAAATGCATGCAGCCCGTTGCAGCTGCACTAACCACCTTGGCCAAATGCACAGCTGCGGTTGGATTCGTCATAAAACTGTGCATTTTACAGCATAGTTTCAACCACTACTGTTGTAAATGTTGCAGCTATTGCAAACGATTCCTGTGGAACGTGCCACAGGCTCGCTAGAGCACAGGGTCGAATCTGTTTGTCCAAAGGAACTTTCAACACATTAAAGCGTGAACAGAGCAGACCTCATTTTACTTCATCTGTTCCAATTTCCCGCTCACATTGTGCCCTACATCCATTTACTGTGAACGGCTTTTCATCAGCAGTTCTGCAGAATCAAACGACACTACAGTGTCGTAAACCAGTAGAATCACAAATAACACAGCACAGCTCAGGGAGAATGAAACGACGAAACATATGGATGGCGAAATTTTCTGAAATGAAAAGATCTCCCGTTTCTCCTCCCCCTCCCCACCCAGCACCACCCAAGCACTTCCATTGTACTGTTTCTTATTAATGCTTTTCACCTTGGTTCGTGTTTTTTACAACCTGTACACGCTTTTCTACCGGGTGATTAAAATTTACACTTTCTCGCACCAGGTACGAGAATTGGGCGGTGGAAGCGAAATACCACGCTATCTGATTCGGAAGAAAGAAGGCCTTCCGTACTTTTTCACACTCACTCAGCTTTGTCGGCATTGGTTTCTGCACTGCCTTTCATGCTAGAGGCCGCCTTTTTTGCCAGATCCTAAACAAAAATAAAAGCTAGATTTAATTTCGTGTTCTGTTAACATCATTCGGTGAGGCTGCCGTGGCGAAAGCTTTCAAACAAAGTCCGTCTTACCTCTGTATGCTGCTTTGTACTGGATTCCTTCCCATTCCAGATGGAGTGATAGGGAACCGGTGGTGGGGCGAGGGTAAGTTACAGAGTGAAGCGATTTCGATTCCATTCATTCTCTTTGGATGCCAGGCTTTAGTATGGGCATGCCATAAAAGGTTCGCGCGCCGAGCAGTAGCTACAGTAGTTGGTAGTGCTCTATAAGAGGACTTAAGAGATTTGCTCTGGAAGTTTTTAATTATGCACGATAAGAATAATGGACGTAAATTTCCAGGAGGATTGGATAAAGATTGAGGCCTTGTTCGATTCGTCCACGGAACAGGAACTAGTCATGTTTTTTTTTATCAGAGGCAGGTGGATTGGCTCTCAATGGAACTTTTAATATGATTAGTTGAAGTTTGATGCCTGTCGGAAGGCTGCTCCATTGCATACGTGTAGATATTTTTTTCTTTAGATCTGCTAGTCCAGAGATGAGATCATGAAGAGAAACAGTTTGCACACCTCGTGGATGGAGCTACAATGAGTATAAGTATGAGAATGATTGACCGCCCAAGGTTGCTACTCCGTTACAGCCAGATGAGCTGTAATTACACAGAGATTCAACTTTTTTTTTTATTTTTTTTATTTAAGCAAATGATTATGTCTGTGGTCCTTTGGCTCATAAAGACTGACTAGCTAAACAATTAACAAGAAAAATCTTCAAGCATATTGGAATTCAAAACTAAAAACAAAAAATAAAAACAAAAACTAATAAATACAAAAGTATGCGTACTGCACATTACTGCATTTAGACCGAACTTCCAGGTGTTGCTTCTACTAGTGGATAGGTTATCGCTGCTTCTGATATGATGTTGATGTCGTTCTGAAACTCTGTTCAGCACCGTGTTAGTGTGGACAGAATTTTGGAGTATTTGATGTATATGCATGCAAGCAGTTGTAGTATACACGTTTTCTACTGTCAGTAGGCGATGCTCAGTGTGAATGCACGCTGTCGATGTTCTCGGAGAGTATCCAAAAAGGTTTTTTGATTGCTTTGTTCTGGATAACTTGCAGAGATTTTAATGCTGTTCCCCAAATTAGTATACCATACACTAGGTGGCTGTGAAACAGTGTGTAGTACAAATTTCGCTTAGTATCCATCGGAACCAATATACATATTCTCTTGAATACTTCTGCTATTTGTGCCAGTTTAGCACTCAGTTTAGTGATATGGTCAGTCCACTTAAGCTCACTGTCCAGCAACACACCCAAATATTTAAATACATTTACACGTAGCATGGTTGTCGTAAAAGATGTCAAACATAAAGCACTTAGGTACATTGAACAGCATGTACTTTGTTTTGGCTATATTTACTGTGAGCTTATGCAGATTCATCCAATCTCGTAATATACAAAGATCATCATTGATGGCTTGTTGAAGTTGTTCACAAGTAATTCCTACGTAAACCAGCACTATATCATCAGCATACATAAACAATGTTCCACGCAGGGGAACATCTTTCAGGATGTTTACATAGCAGTTAAACAAGGTTGGTCCTAGTATACTTCCTTGGACTATCCCATACTCGACACATCGTATTGCACTACTAAAAGAATTATCTTGAACGAGCTGCGATCGGTGTTGCAGAAAACTTTAGAACCACTGCATTGGTTGACCTTTCACACCCAACTCACTCAATCGCCGTATTAACACCTTTCTATCACAAGTGTCGAATGCTTTGCTCAGGTCGAAGAAGACTTGCCACTTGTTTCTTCTTATCGTAGTGCATTTGGATTTCCGACAAAACGTCGAACAGTTTGTGTATTTGATTTCGGTCGAAATCCGTACTGCCTGTTAAAAATACGGCCATGACGTTCTAGATGGTCGACTAGTTGTTTGTTGATTACTTGCTGCAGGATTTTATCGGTGACACATGGTATGCTAATGGGCCGATAATCCGAAAACTCCTTCGCCATCGGTGTCTTAGGGATAGCCACAACCTTGGATATCTTCAGGTCCGCCGGTACACATGACAGCAAAATTGACGAGTTGATTACATCCGTTACGCTTTCTACTATTTCATCGGTGGCTGACTTAAATATTTTCGTCTGTACTTGGTCAAACCCTGTCGATTGACACAGACGAAGCTCGGCAATTGTTCTTTTTAGATCGTCTGTAGAAACCAGAGATCGAAATTATCACTCAGCTGGGTGAAAACCATGCTCTCTCTCAAACAGGTTTTCGATGAGTAGCGAACCGTTCACATTTTCATCTCTCCTTTTTCGCCGATAATTCATTATCCTCTCGCTTGCATATGCGAAAATATCTCTCTCCACAATTCAACGAACATTTTTCCTCATGTTACATTTTTCACTGAAAACATGCTAAGATCGCAAACGAGGAGCAAAACCCGAAAATAAGGCCAAGTTGGTGCACACTGGTACCGCCATGGACCATCATTATATAATTATAATGTCAGAATAAAACAAGCATTAAGACGGGTGCATTTTCAGGTGTCAAAAAGTAAGTGAAAAATAATTATCGGCATCTATGATTCACCGAAAAAGAAACGATTTATCAGCTACTCATGCTCTCCGAAAATTCTAAATCGCCGTTGCTTTTCTCGCGAAAACTGCTGTGAGCGTATAATAGTCTCTCGCTTCTCACATTCTCATTTGCCTCTCCAAGCGGGTGAAAAAGGACGTTTTTCTTCTCAAGTAGGCGAAAATTTCGGTCTCTGGTAGAAACTGATTTCAAGTTCAACGTCGCAGTGGTTTGTTCCCGGATTGGCTGGATTGCGGTGTAGGGTATTTTGTCCGCAAGCCACTTTCCAACAGTAGCAAAATATTGATTTGCTTCTTCGACAATCCGCTGTTTATCCTCACCAGCTACACCAGTATGCGTGATCGTCTGTGTTTGTTTTGGCTTATTACCCAATAAATCTTTTATAGTGTCCCAGGTTTTAATGATGTTACCACTATGATAGTTAAATCTAGTTGCGTAATATTGTTTCATCTTTCGTCGCTTCATTTCGGTCAATTTACTGCACCAGTCTGAGTATACACTTTGGGTGAATTGATCGGAGAGATTCCGTCGGTGTTTTGAGTACCAGTAGTTTTTCGTATGTATACACATCTTCATCTCATGATCGATCCACGGTTTTGAATGTTTATCATTTGTCCTCCTTATCAGTATGTGTTCAGATGCTTTGGAAACGCCTTCTTGGAGACCAGAAATGAGAGATTGATAATTGCTCTCCACATCTCTCAAGCAACACGTGTTTATAGGGTTTCCACGCAGAAATTCACTCACGGCCTGTAGATTGACCTTCAAGTAGGATACATTCAGTTTGCACTCATCGTCGTTTGTGTAGTCGGCTTCGACAAAAATCACATTGTGATCGAATAGACTATACTGTAAGTGTTGTAAGGAGATTCCAATCGCAGTATTGTTCGTAATAATATGATCTCAACATGATTCGTATCGTGTTGGTGTGGTATCGCAGAAGTAGAATCCAATAAAGATCACGGTGTTTTTGTACTTTTCCGCAGCGGTTGTGATAGAATTCAGGTCAAAGTTGAAGTCCCCGAAAACAAGAGTGTTGGTAGCTTGAACTGCGAGATTTATAAAGACATCTACATGTGTGACAAGTGTTTGCGGTGGTCTGTATATACTGACTGGTGTTACTTTCTCACGGGATCCAATTTCGACAGCAACAATGCTGTTGTAGTCATCGCAATAGCTTTTAACGAGTCTGCTCTGAATGTCCTTGTGGATAAACACAGCTGAACCTCCATCTCTTCTCGATGGACGTGAAGCAATGTGACATTTGTAGTTTTGAAGTGACATAGAAGATTCTACAATTTTGTGTGACCATGTCTCTGTAATCGCAATGACATCAATGCGATGATGCTTGGGAACAACACACATCCTCAATGTGTAAACACTGTTGATCGTTAATTAAGGCAGTACCAGTGCCTGCCCCATCCGCGTGCAAAACAAGAATCGTCTGCGCTTCCACGAGAAAAACCTGGGATTTTGGATTAACCTTTCAGCACTCACGCGTGGTAGTTTGTACAACACTTTCTTTTCCGGATAATGTTCCTGTCTTCAGCAGAGTTATTCAGTAGGGAAATAGGGTACTCTTACTACGTGTCTCTAGTGTGCTAACTATGTTCTCTCACTACATGGCGCTGGTGTGTTAATTATATTCAAGAATATGCTGTATCTTCGTATCCTCATACGGAAACAAATCTGATCATGTTTTCATGATTAGCAAATCATGAAATTCATAAGCTGTTTTACTTTATATATGCAAGACTGTCAAAACGTGCTCAATCATGTTGAAACGTCGTTCTTGTTCGGAAGTACAAGTTTGTAAATTAAAAAAAGGGTTTAATCTTTTATGAATTATCAAAGAATTAGTCATTTTTATCAGAAGTGGATTTTGAAACGATGTTGGACCGTGCAGAGCTGGCCGGTTATACTAACATTCAGGGCGATTTGGAGCTTGTCTGCAAACTTACGAGAGATCGCATCTTACTGTGAAGGCTTCAAAAAAATTTGGTAAGAAAGTTCTTTCTCAATTTCTCAATTTCTAAAATAGTAGTGAAAACCCCAAAAACAATTCAGTGCACCATGTTAGTATATCTTTTGAATTCGTTGAACAACAGTGTACTTTGCTAAACAAATCCGTGGATTGAATTATGTGCTGAAAACAGCGTATTGTGATCGATAGAATCGCTTTATTCCACTGCTTGCTTTGATATTAGTAGTGCATACTCTATAGTAGTCAATACTCTAAGTTTGATCTTATAAATATCTGAATAAGTGTAATCAGCACACAAAAATATGCTCGCTTTCAACCGCTTGTTGTTTATTTCATAATCAATAATGAATAATAAATAATTTAATAAAAAAAAACGTTATGAAGGTCGGTTTCACGATTACATTGTAGTGCTTGACAATATTGCTTAATAAATTCGAATAAAGTCTGCCTATCCAACATTTTACGAGCCCCAAGATTGAACTCGGTCTCCGGTTGGGAGCAAACGAATTGGATTTGATCGATTTTCTGCCAAACGGCTTTAGCCGAACGTTATATCGCATCCACCAGAAACCGAGACGGCCAATATTACTCGTAAAATGCTCGATAAGGTACTATACCACTATGTGTTCATGTTCTTATAACATTCTTAGTAAATGCTTTGTAAATAGTATACGGACTCATTATCTGACTGCACTATTTACGAAATTTATAACAACGAAAAAATATGTAGTCTAATGGTTACACCCACCCTAGCATAGGAAAATAACAAGTTGATATCATGTAAGTAACAAGTTCTGTTATCGCAGTTACCGTTTTGATTTCCGCTGTTATCGAATAACAAATTTATTTATCACCATTGGCAAATTTTGTTATGTTATGTTATCATTTTGAACACACTATTTTTTATGAACGTTATGAACGAATTGTAAAACTTTAAATATTTCCTGCATATTTGAAAAAGAAATTTTGCTTTTAATCAAAGTATTTTTTTTTTTTTCAGTTATTAGCATGAGAATTTGATTTCAATTTGATAACATAATATGATACTATTTAAATAAATTTGCTTAAAATACAGGATTTGTTATCAAGATGTTCACAGTGATAACAAAATAAGTTATTATTATGATATTCAACGAGTTTCTTTGTTGTTATTCATCCTGTTATTTTGGCTGTTTATTCAGCCTGAATGATAAAATATTCAGTGATCAAAAAATGATAACCTGGAATTAGACCTTGTTATAAATTTGGTATAATCCTTTGCTTGGGTAGCCGTTAAAGATCAGAATGTCGATAGTTCAATACCAGGTACAATACTTTAATTTTTGTCACCACACCAAGTTTATTCACGTTGCAATCATCAATAAGTGTCTCACGCAACAAAGAGAATGCAACTAATTTTTGAATACTTGTTGGTTGCTTATTGAAATGGAGAGTTAAAAAATGACTTCTAGTACACAACCTTTTATCTTTGTCTGTTCTTTTGTGTTTTGAGTGTTTGCGTGGTTAGTTCTTTCTTGGTCACGCCTATTGTAACCTAAAAACACGGCACCGCTCAATAATCATAGACGCACAGCTATATTAATGACGTCTATATAAGGTCTGGGGCAACGCACTGCTTGCTTGTATTGGAAGCAAAAATAATGTAAACGTTGCTGAGCCGACGAGTGATGACGTAACACTATTGAACTTTCTTTTGGTGGGCATAGGTACAGATGAAAAAATCGGTTCAAACGTTTATTATGAATGCTGAATTGTAGAAATAATCATGACACAAATGCCATTTATTGAGCTGAAGCATTTCCTTCCGATAACATGGATCATTTATAGTGATTTTAACTGAGATAATTGAGTTTTTGCCTCACAAACTTTCAAACGCTGAGACTTGACAATCATCGGTAGACTGGAATCGGTTGAAAAATTAAGTTTTATAGCGCATACAATAAACAATCACGGAGCGAACGAATCAAAATAAATAATATGACGTAGCACTTTGCGAGCTTTTGTGAAGCGTGCGCAAGGAATGCAGTGGTATTAGTGTTATGAGCGAATTTTGTCAATCATGAAGCACGAATCATAGATATTGATGTGAATTACAATCTGAAAGATAAAACTCTTTTCTATCCGTAATCGGAGTCATTTCAACAACCCTTAAACACCTCAAAACACTGTCTCTCAGCGTTTTCGAGAGAAATGCACCCATATGAAATATGGTTAACAGCCAAATTATCTGAAACTCGACCAAAAGATGCACTTGTATACGAAGAATTTTTCATCCTAGTTTTAGACAATTTGACCAACAAAACCTCCAAGACGAAGGGAATCATTTTGTGCGGAAATAGTGCTTAACCCAAGGTTTAATTCTGCATATTTTTTAAAGATCACGAGGGTCCCAAAAACTCCCCCAAAATCGTGAAGTTGTTTGGAAATACCTACTTGATTAGTTGTTTATCGTAACTTCCATCAATGCCAATTTGCCATTTGGAGATAGAGTGCTTTTAAAATTATTTTTCAACTGAACATAATAGTATGAATAAGTCCTGAAACGGCATTTTACTAGTTTGAAATAAATATGAGAAAACAAGGTTTTGAGATCGTTGTAAACCAGCTGTGTAGGTTCTCGTTAACTTGACTAAAGCCTGTCCACGATGAATTTCGGACACTTTGCTTTCATTGTAGATTTTAAGTTTTTTCACGGACCACTGAAATGTTTTACTTATATGACTGCTAAAAACTCCACTTTTTTGTAGTACAACATGTTTACATTCTTGTGAAATTCAGTGAAATCGCGTCGAATCAAGTGGAACTGCGCAAACGCATTTTGTACGAACGGCAACAAAATCCGAATTTATCAGTACGCGATCTTCTCCAGCATATTTCAAACAAAAGTTATTATGGTTTTTGAAATCAAAATAGGCCTTTTTTTCATATGCTGATTTTTCTGGTTGGGGCAAATCAAAAATATATTTCTTAACAGCATTTGAAAGGATTTTGAATGTTGCAGAGATCATGTTTGAAAACTGGAGATAGATTGTTTTTAAAATTGAGTAAAACACATATGAAAAGGGCGTAATTTTATAAGAAAATTGTTAATTACTCGTCAATAGTAAGAGATATCGGCAAGATTTATACGTCAAAACTTTCATATTATTAAGTTATAAAAATCATCTGGAGACAATATTGTTGGAAAATTTGAAATAAAAAAAATATAACAAAATACTTTTTTTTTCTTTGGGCACTCTTAATTATCTAAGGAAAACTGTCCTGAAGAAAGTTTTTACTTCCAATGCTAATGATTAGTAATTTCGCTGAGTAATTTTTTTGCTTTTTGACCATAGCTCAATTGTTTTCAGTATGTTACGCTAGTTAGAACTTGTTGATGAGATCACAGTGGTCCAAAATGTACTCGAAAGATACATTTTCAGCCGAAGTTTGAAGCTTTGGAGCAAAATTGTTTTTAATAAAAGGCGCTTCTTTGGGGTGTGAATGAAAACAAGGGTGGTTGTTATTTTTAGGGAAAACGAAAATCTAACACTTTTATTTTATTTGCTAGTTGCTTGAAATTATGTTTTCATCAACTTTTCCGAATATATATGCCTTTATTTCTGCAAATAAAAAAGTTAGATTTTCGATTTCTCTGAAAATAAGGACAGCCCTAGTTTTAATTCACACCAAAA
>JASCZW010012573.1:0-28092 GCA_034211315.2 Aedes japonicus
TTGAGATTTTTTCAATAATGACTACCTCCTTCTTGTCCATTTTTCGGGAGTATACTTTTGGATTTGATCCACTTCCAACCTTCCGATACACAGTCAAGCGCTGGTCAAAGGATTTGCAAATACAAAACACTGTTTTTCTCGGTAGTGTTAGTTTTTTTGCAATTCACTTACCGATAAATTCGGATTGTGTTTCCGTTCGTACAAAATACGTTTGCGTACTTCCTCTTGATTAGACGCCCTTTTCAGAACATAACAAGAATGTTAACATGTTGTACCACGAAATAAAGGGGAAAGTTTCAGCTATCATATAAGTGAAACGTTTCAGCGATTCGTGAAATAATTTAAAATCTATTCTGGATGAAAACTGTCCGAAATTTAACCTGGACAGGCTTTAGTCGATATGACATTTACAACGTACTCTAACATCAGGAGGAAGGCGAGAACTTATTAGCATGCTTACGAATTGTGCGCGCAGGCGTAAAAAAAAAAAAAAAAATAAGGCGCGGTGCGCTGTACACCTTCACAATATAATTCTAGCCGTTAACAGGCTGCCACTTAGTTTTCGACAGGAAATGTGTTGCTATGAGAGCGTCAGGTTCCGGTCACCCGGCAGTGCCGCGCCAACCGTAAAGTGCAGCTGAAGTTGAAGAGAAAGACCGAGGACATGATGGCCTCATCGTTCCGAGCCTTGTGCTGTTAGATTGGTGGAATTGACCAAACAACGAAGAAGTACCTGGGCAAGATGGACATTCTCATGCGGAAGCAACCGGCAAACGCCCAGAAGAAGCGGCTTAAGGCGACGGGGAAAAAATTCTTTGTGGCGAAGCGCGACTTCGTGAACGAAATGGAACACGAGACCTGACTTGACGCTGACAAAGACTTGCAGGGGACAGAGAACTTTAGGTGGAAACGTTGACGTTAAATATATTCAAACTTCAAGTGAACGGAGGGATTTAAAGTTCGAAATGCCTGCTGGAAGTTGCCGCTTTAATTAAAAAATTAAAAAAAGTAGTACCATAAATAGTCTTTTGGACGGACGTGGTATCGTTCCAACATGCCAAGAGAACACTGGAAGAGATAGACTGACTGAAAATAAACACTGTACCTCACCAACTATCCTAACGTTCTCCAGCTGTGACCTATAGACTTTTAACGTAGGACTACGCTTCTCTTTTCTATACCGGGTGTTATTTAAAAAAATAAAAAAAATTAGAGCGTTACACTTGAGGCGAAAGGTTTTAAAACGCTTATAACTCTCGTTCAACTGAACACAATGATTCATTCATACACCATTTCATGAAAAAAACTTTGCATTTAAATTAAAATTAAGTGTCATTAGTATAAGTAACTATTTTTTTTATTTAAAAATGACCTACTTCTGCTCCCATACCAATCTCCGTAAGAACACGTTGAAAATATATTTTTCCCTATCCGGATCCTCAAAAACAAGTAACAAATGGTTCAAGTTGTCTTCTTCTTTTCATACCATCAATTTTCATTCCATTTTGAATACAAAACTGACCACACCCTTCAGCTGCAAAATTATTTTGCTTTGTTGCCGGTATCTGATTTTCTGACTGTTTTTTCGTTCCTCTCTTCATCCAAGACTATATACTATTAACGCTAGTATATAGCACGCGAGATGAACCGAAATGATTTCAGTTTTTGACACGAGCTCTCAACTGATGGTTCGGACAGGGCTTTGTCCACCCACCACAGTCCGCCCAAGACCGGCTAATAGGAGCGGTTTCCACGTCTACCCAATGCAATGATAAAATTTTGGGCCTCTGAAAACTTTTTGGCCCAGAATGCTGAAGGTCATGAAAGTGCAGTATGGAGCAAAATTCATAAGGGGACGGGTTCAAAGCAAAATTTTTTTTTTTTTGTTAAAGTGGAATCACAATATGTCCACTGAGTTTGAACTTTTGGTGATATACCCCTGCATTAATACTAACTCCGCATCTTAAAGCTAGATCACCGTTGTCAAGTGACCAGCCTAAGACGCGGTCTCCCAGTCAGGCAAAATTGAGTTTATAAAACCATCACCTTTCCAGGATTTGCGGTCCAAATTTCTTTAGGTTGCATATATGCCACTGTACAGAAATTTAAGTCTGCTCTTGTACAATAGCATCACAACTGCAAAGCAGATGTTCCGAGGTTTCCACGTTCCATGTTACAGAAACGACAGATATCATTCTGAACCTGGCCAATGTTTTCAAATGATATCTACTCGGGCAACGTCCGGTTACTAGCCTAGTATAGGTACAAAGAACTCTCTCATTGAGCTCCAGAAGCTTTTTTACTAATTGCAACATTTGGAATTATAAACCTTTGCGTTGAGAACACTTTTGTGGTGACTAACCAATTGGTCATCACCTTTGCTCTTCCCAAGATTTTAATTCCATTTTTATGGCACAGTATGATATACCGCAGAATGGTTCTGGGCCAATAAACTGTGCATTTGAACCTTGTTTAGCAAGCTCGTTCGTCCCTTTCATTACCTTCAATGCCACAGTGTCCCGGAACCCAGAATAAATTACCGAGTTCTCTCTGGCACACCTTTCGCAATGAAAGAATGCATTCCCAGACAAGTTTGGATGTACATTTATAATTACTTAACGCTTTGAGTGCCGCTTGGCTGTCTGTAAAAATACAAATATTTGCATATCTATATTTTTCTTCAGACAAACGTTAACACATTTTATTATAGCAAGATCTCCGCTTGGAAAACCGTTGGATAGTTTCCATCGCCACTGAGATTTCTACCCCAGGGCCGAAGATTCCTGCTCCTGTTTTGTTCTAATTTTTGAGCCATCTGTGAAGAATTTTGTGGAGCCATGACGAACAGTGGGACCTCCGACTTCCCAATCTATACGTGACGTTTCACATATGTTGTAAGGGATGTCATGGTTTTCCACAGGTTTCATTTAGTCTCCATTGATGTACATCACTGGCCCATTTTGAAAGCTTTGTGAAATGCTCAGGTAACCGACTAAATCACCAGACATGAAAGTTTTCAACCGTTTAAGTCTAAGCATACTCTTTTCCGCTTCTAGTTGCACGTATTCGTTCGAAGGCAGCAGATTTAGAATTGCATTCAACGTATTTGATGGAGTGCTGCGCATCGCTCCCGTTATAGCAATGGATACTAGCCGTTGAAGTTTTGTAAGCTTTTTCTGTGCAGTAGCCTCTTTTGTTTTTGGCCACCACACAAGAGAAGCGTAACGATATTTTAGGACGTATTATGGATGTATAATCACATTATCATGTTTGGTCTTAGACCCCATTTTCTGCCAAATGTTTTTGAACAAATCCAGAAAGCACTGGTTGCCTTACCGATCACACACTCAAGGTGAGCATTCCAGTTCAGTTTGGCATCCAGTATCACTCCTAAGTATTTAACCTGTTCACTAAAATGGATCTTTAATCCTCCTAAGCTGGAACGCTTTTAGACTAAACTTCCTTTTCCTAGTGAAAGGTACAATTACTACTTTCTGCTGGATTAATGCTAAGGCCCTCCTTGATACACCAAGACTGGGTAAATTTTAGGGCCCATTGCATTCTTTCTGAAATGATGTTGTCAAATTTTCCCTCACTATAATGACTATATCGTCTGCAAAACCTACAACCTCGAAAACCTTTTTCCTCTAAGCTTCTTAGTAGCTCGTCTACAACTAAGGACCACATAAGTGGTGAGAGGACTCCTCCTTGGGGACAAACCTTTCGTTGCCCGTATTGTAATAGACGAACTTCCCAGCTCTGAAGTGATTTCTCTTTTTGCAAGCATGGTATGAACCCAGTTAATTATGTTCATGTCAAGTTCCTTTTCTTCATGGCACGAGCCATAGATGAATAGGAAGTGTTGTCGAAAGCTCCTTCAATATCTAAGAAAGAACAAAGTGCTATTTATTTTACCGATAGAGCTTTTTCTACCTTTGAAACCACACTATGCAGTGCCGTAACTGTTGACTTACCAGACTGGTAAGCAAACTGGAACTCAGATAGTGGATGCTTGTTCATGTAATTTGAATTGATATAATCATTCAACACTTTTTCCATAGTCTTTATAGACACAAAATTATAGAACTATTTCATTAACATTTTAACAAACCATGTGTGGAATGATACGTATTAAGTAGATGATACCATAATTACTATTGACCAACGCGGTCCTACGTGAACTTTGCGGTTATACTGATACTGAAGTAACACGCCATTATTATTTTTAATCTGAAACGCGCTTTTGAAGCGATTTCTCGGCCATTGTAAATTTTCGGGTTCTGTATACAGAGTTTACGATTATTATTAATCTTTTTTGCTGATTAAACCGGCCCTGTCGTACCATTGTCGATGCCCACGTTGTCACGGTTGTTCGGCTGAGACGCCCACCCTTCTGTCGCTATGACAGCGTTAAGGTGCTTTTCTTTGAACAAAACGGCTGGAGTGGATAACGTAAATACAAGAGGAGTACAAGATTGCTTTAATGTCATCGGAAACAACCTGCTGGACCTAATTAATGAATAGCTGCAAACTGGGCACGTGTCACAAATTTGGAAAGAATCTTTAGTTATTCCCATTCAAAAAGTCGCTGGTACGATAAAAGCCGAAAAGTTTCGTCCTATCCCAAGTAACAATTTCGGTTCTATTCCAGCCGTATAGCACTCCTCCCGGTTTTGTTGATGAAACTACATTTAAAACTGGTTTGTTCACCTACACCTCCTCTATGCATCTTTAAAGCCGAGATGTGTACTAAGTGGCCCACTCTATTGACGGTTGTGAAAACAAATTCCTCTCTTCTGATTTAATAAACAGAAAATAATGGCTAAGAAAAAAGTTCTAGCATTGCGCGAAATTATGTTTGATAGCAAAATATCCAAAGCAAATGGAGTTTTTTATCACGTAGCATGCTCCAAATCATATGCGCATTAAATTTTATGGTAAAAATTGGCACGATAAGAGCCGAAAATTAATGCGCCTCGGAGATTATGCGAGTTTAGAACAACAAAAACATAACTGAAAAAAAATAAATTAATCATGAAACTCCTGAAAATTGATGGAATTCAATAAGGTTATCTTAAAGAATACCAAAGTTGGTATTTGATCTACAGTTCAATTGTATTACACTTGAAATTTGGTGTATTTATTTTTTCCACATTTCAATTATTTCATATATTCCAATATGGCGATTGGAAGAAATGATGGTTTTGCCAAAAAGCCAATTTCTCTTACCAATGGCTACTATAAAACTATCTGGTCATTTAGTAGCTTTCCTCAATGCCAATCAGCCGTTTAATGCATTTACTGAAAGCAAAATGGTTTTAAAATGCTTTTTCAACTGACCATAATAAGATAATATGAATGAGTCCTAAAACGGCATTTCAAAACAGCATTTTATGAGTTTACAAAGTCAAAATAAACCTTTGACAGGAGTAAAAGGTATTTTAAAAGTCAAGGTTTTAAGATCGTTGTAAAGAAGCTGTGTAGGTTCTTATAAACCTGATTAAAATTTGAAACCTGTTGGCACTTCTTGCTGCCATAATAAAACTTAATTGATTTCTAGTGGCTTTCATAAAACTTTAATAAAACTTAATAAAGCGGGATAGTTTTGGCAATGTTACTTGGGAGTAACATGTTGCATACTTTAGAGAAAATTTTGAATTTTGTTATTAATGGCCAGCTGTTAACGTATTTAAATAGTAATAATTTGCTTGCACCGGAACAATCGGGATATCGCAAAGGTCATTTTTAAGAAACAGCGTTAAATTTAGTGTTAGCAAAATGGAAAGAAAATGTAGAGCGTAAAGATACGATTGTTACTGTTTTTTTTGGATCAGAAACGCGCTTTTGAAATGATTTCTCGGCCCTTGTTGTTAGAATCAATCAAGCGCTTTGGATTTTCAGGTTATTTAACAGGTTTTGGATTTTCAGGTTATTTACAGATGGTTCGAAAGCTATTTGTCTGACAGAACTCAACGGACGGCTTTTAATGATTCTGTTTCGAGCATTGTGGAGAACAGCCTTGGCGTACTACAAAGGAGTGTATTAGGGCCCATTTTATTCATTCTATATATTAATGACATGCGACGAGTCCTACGATTTTGTGATATTAATCTTTTTGCTGATGATAACGTGTTGTTCATTGCAGCTAAAAGCCTCGAGGAGGCCGTTTCACATTTGAATGCAGATTTACGTTCTCTAAGTAGATGGTTAAAGTACAAACAGTTGAAATTAAACATAAGTAAAACTAAATTCATGGTAATTTCGCGGAATCGAGTTAACGAAGACGTCTCTGTTAAAATTGATGATGTGACAATTGATCGCGTTCGTGAGATTAAATATCTTGGCGTGATTATTGATGATAGATTAAAATTTGACTCTCACATTGACGATGTCATCAAGAAAATAGCCAAGAAGTACGGTATTCTCTGCCGATTGAAAAACGATTTAACTATTGCTAGTAAAATACAATTGTACAAATCTATCATCTCTCCTCACATTGAATTTTGCCCTTCCATTTTGTTTTTAGCTAATCAAACACAAATATCGAGATTACAGCGTTTGCAAAATAAGATAATGCGTTTGATCTTGAGATGTAACAGGTTCACTTCCTCCTCTTTTTTGTTAGATGCCCTTCAGTGGCTATCGGTGAAGCAGAGAGTTGTGTATTTGACAATGGTGTTCATTTATAAAGTAATAAACGGTTTGCTGCCTCGATATTTGTGTAATCAAATTGAAAGAGGAAGTGACATTCATAGATATAACACTAGAAACGCGGATGATGTTAGAACACCATATTTTTTGTACGGAGCTTCACAAAATTCGTTGTTTTTTAAAGGTATAAATGTTTTCAATTCGATGCCTATACACATCAAACGTGCAGCAACACTAACAGATTTTAAGAGACAATGTATTTCACACATCAAAGTTGCCTTTGAACAGCTACTCTGTTAACTTTTTACTCTTGACTAATTTTGTGTTTTGACGATGTTATTACTACGGATATGTTTGTATGGTTTATTGTTAAATGATTTATATTTGTCATGGGGCACAAACAAACATTATTTTTCGCCTCGATGATGATGATGGATTTAAAGTTTTTATTTATTATTTTCATTTAAAGTAGTTTTATATTTTGCATAGTCTTCAAAAGTTTGAGCCTCGCGCGCGGTATACAGGTATAAAGGACTTCTTTTTGAATTTAAAAAAATATATATTGGCCTTTGATGCTTGAAAAGATGCCATGAAATAGTAGTGGGCTATCTGGCTGATTGTCGGGGAATTCCTTGTCAATTCAGTTGTGATTGAAAGTACAAGTTTGACTAGGGCCGGTCCAGGATTTTTTCGGTTTGGAAATTTTCTCGATTGGGGATATCCTTGGTCAGCCCAAAACTAAGGTGGCGGTCCCATTAGTGTTGGAACCTCATTGACTCTGTAGCGGGCAGGATCGGATATTGGCTTGTCTTTTGATAATGTCTTTATACAGGATACTGTGATTTGAATTGTAATAGGATTTTCTGATCGCTGGGAATACTTGCAAACATATCTGGTTGACATCAATAGCTTTTCACAATCATATCGCTGTAAAGCAAATGAACAGTTTTGGAAGAAGTTAACATCTGTAGATTAAATCAGTTCGTTTTTTGTTTTGCATAACTGGTTGAATTGTTTTTAAATAAATTATCTAATAGATAAATGGTCTAGCTCAAACCTTTGTAGGGGTAAGCGGCGGGACCATCATCATCATCTTTAAACTACAAAATCTTATGACACGCGTTAAGGGAAAGACCCTGCAATTCGCATTCAGTAAAATGGAAGCTTAGCTGAATATTTCTGTTGTATTCTGTATTAGCTGGACTTGAAAAAGAAAAAGAATTTGACTTATTAATAAAAACTTTGGTCGACTCACACACATTACTGTTTGACTAAATTTTGATCAGAACACCCTTTATATGAAATTTACTGCGAAAATTTGTCACGCACCCTGTTTGTTCCAACCAGTGCTGTAAAAAGTCATTTCGTGAAATTGGATAAATTTACCAATAACTTGGTTGATTAGCTAAATTTATGAATATAGTGTATGATAAAATTGTAGCCCCTGACAAATTCTACAACTTTGTCTAACAGTGCATTGCCCTAACTGGTGTATAGAAAGTGTTATGTTCACTGTCCTATTGAAATGATATTCAATGATGAATATCATTTGAATATTCAGGTATTACGCTTTCACGTCTTAGGCTTTAAAGTTAGAACAATACATTGTGAACCATATCAATGAAAAAAATCAAGCACAACAATTTCTTCATACGTGCAATTGTGAAAATCAGCTTCTGGAACGAGTTGTTGGCAAATTTAGCGCATTGGGTCGAATTGACTATTTACGACACTGGTTCCAACTGACTAACCAATCCAAAAATGGCAATCATTGATTTCTGTAAAGTAATAAAAATTCCTTCAAACCTAAAGTCTTGATCACACGGGATATGGTTAAACGATGAATTCTTAGCTATTTTGCGATCCATCTATGTAGGGCGACTGGAATTGCGGAGTGTAAAAACACATTTTTTTTGTATAGTGTAAAGGGATGCTTTGTCAGGCTAGTTACTTTATTCAGCCTTAATGTGTCCTAAATATGTCATAAATTCAGCGAAAATAATAAAAAAATACTTGGTGGCACCATGATGATCTGTTTATTCTCAAGCAACTGAGACTTTTTTCGTTAATTTAAACGTCAACACTTGAGTGAGGTTATTGATTTTTTTAACCTTTTGGTCACCATGGCTGCATTGATTTAGCGGAATACATTTACTCCCCCATTTTCAAATAAGCTAAATTTGGTCTAAATTAAGTCAATTTGCCTACTATTGCACTCTAGATGTACAGAAAGTAGTGTTATTAATAAACTATTCATATAGAAATATGAACAATGATTTCACAAGAAAATCATAGACCCACTATTAGGGACATAGTCTATTTTATCTTCTCAACCATAGTCGAATGTATTTATCACATAGTAAAAATCCTATATTGATCTAATTTTCAATGAAAATGTATCATTAATACAAAGCGATAGCATCGGTTTATTTACATTCGTGCGCCGGATTTTTTTCCTCAATTTCTCGCGTGTAATAAGGCACAATTAATAAGTATTTGCATTGAAATAGTTTCGTTAGTGTGTTAGTTAATTGCGGAATGTGTTTGTTCCCTGTTTAGTGGCGATACAGAAGGAGGTTCGAGTGATTTAATTTAGGTGAAACTGTGAAATCGACTGCCGTACCAGATACGGCAACGAGCTAGCAAGGAACTCGTCTCACTTTGTGTACATCATCTTCGTATCTAGCACAGCAGCACACCTAAGGAAAATTACGTAGGCAGCTTCGGCTATGGCAGAGGCTAGTAGGGGCCCCCAGAAGGGGGAACCTCCTGATAATCCTCCAGAAAACATGCAAGGCACACTAGTTCCACACTGGCTCCTAAACAGCGATGAACTTGGGTACCAAATTGTCCTAGTCATGCAAGTCCGTCGAGAGCAAAATTCGGAAAACATGACAAACACCGAATTAAACGCACGTCTCCCAAGCCCTTTTGTGATTGGTGTGTCGGTCGAACAAGCGGTCGGTAAAGACAAGGCAAGGAAAATTGATGCATCCAAGGAGGGCAGAGGTACGAAGTACTTGCTTCGCACGGAATCGCGCTCTATTGCCGAAAAGTTGCTTAATATAACAAAGCTTGTCGACGGAACTCCGGTTGAAATCTTCGAGCATTCATCTCTAAATTCAGTGCAAGGTGTAGTCCACGAAATCGACTCAATCGACGGCAACGAAGAGGAGATTTTGAAGTATTTGGAATCACAGGGAGTAACCAAGGTGCGCCGAATCCGAAAACGAGTTAACAATACTCTACGCAACACTCCACTGCTAGTATTGTCAATTAAAGGAGCCGTCCTTCCACAATATATCTACTTCGGCTTGTTAAGAGTAGCGTTACGTACGTATTACCCATACCCTTTACTGTGCTACAACTGTGGTACATACGGACACCCTAGAAAAGTTTACAAGGATGCATCGATTTGCCTACACTGTTCTCAGGAATTACACGTAGTGAATGGGGAACATTGCACAGAACCCGCGTTTTGTGTGCATTGTAAGGCCAATCACCCTATTACTTCGCGCGAATGTCCCAAGTACCATGAAGAAGCCACAATCATATAGCACAAATCTGCCAACAGAACAACCTTTGGTGAAGCACGACGTGGGTTGCGTGATAGATGTGGGAAAACGTACGCTAGTGTCCTACAACATCGGTTGCAACAAGTCGAGACCAAACCAAAAACCAATATAATTAACTAATTAACTTAGGAAGGAACTCGAAGCAGTGAAAACAGAACTGAAACACTTGAAGGAAACCTCCCAGGTGAACCAACCACTTAAGGAAAACCTCAACAAAGTTGTAAAACAAAGTAGTACATCAACACCGAAGCAGAAGGAAACATCTTTGCAAGCAACCAGCAGTCAGACAGCATCAGAACGTACATCTCTTATCAACAATGGAACTGAAGCAACCGGACACAACTTTAATCGAAGATAATCGCGCAAAGACAAAACATCAAAGTCGCCTACGGTAAATCTTCAAAATCACAGAAACAAAATCTCACAGCTCAATATGCAGTTACACCGAAGTGATAAGCGAGCAAATACCTCTCCTCCGGTCAGCGATCGCCACCCAAAGGAAAAACGAAGACACCAGAATGAAAATGACGACTGCAAATAGCCCATACGACTCCACGTCCAACAACTTAGACCCTGCAACGAATCCGGACTCTGACTTTAACAATGAACAAAGATATCAAGAACTTCAGCACAACGACCAACGAACAACCACGGACGACGATTATGGAACAAGCACATACATCAGAAGACGACAGGAAATCCGAACGACTATTGAATGGCAAACTTCTGCCCACATCCTGTATAACCACAACCCATCTGAAACTTTATCGCCAAGTGCAAAGCCTACCACTTCGACCCTAACCAGAGATGTTCCGCCTTTCGCCGAAGACCCTCTGGCGGCAGTCGACGTGGCACCTACACACTGTCGGATTACCAATCTTCTAGCTCAACTGCAACTAGAACCACAGCAACAAGAACCACCCCAACCATCAATCCCGACCGCTGCTCTAAGAAGCTCTGAAGCATATTGACAACTAATACCGGATACAAGTGTTTCCCCTAGCAGCATAGCGGTATGTCTATTCTTCTCCACCAGCAATCCCGCTCACACCCTCTACAACCACGATAGATGCAAAACTTGTTCGCCAAGTGCAAAGCCTACCACGTCGACCCTGACCAGAGATGTCCCGGTTTGTTCCGAAGAGCCTCTGGCGGCAGTGGACGTGATGTCTACAAACACCCCGGCAAGTATTCTCACAAATTTATCATATTGTGACCAGTCCGACTCTATTATCCCTCCCAACATCGCAGGGTTACCAGTCAATGCCAACATTGGGCCCCATCGTGAGGAAGGTACCAAGGATGAGGACGATGCCCATAGCAGTTCAACCGACAATGATCCAAGAACGAAAATGCTGTTCTTTCAGTGGAACATCCGCGGACTATGGAGTAATCATCCTGAACTATGCCACCTGGTATTGCAGAATCCTTCTATAGCAATTGGTCTACAAGACATGATGTCAAAAAATTCATACTTTCTAGATCAGCAATAGTTATTGATGGCGAACCCATCCCAGAAGTAAAAACTGCGCGTTTTCTAGGAGTATAGATTAATTGGAGAGGAAAGTTCTTGACACACGGCTCAAAGACCAAAGAGGTGTTGGGTAATCGAATAAATTTCATCAAAGCTCTGCCACCAAAGGCTAGTCGATCTTCACTATGGAAAATTGGCAATGCAGTGTGTATATCGAAACTTATGTACGGTGTCGAACTGTTTGGAACAAAACTCAATACCCCCCTACAGCCAATATTCAATAAACTGCTAAGATTATCTTCGGGAGCCTTCAGATCCTCCCCCATTTACAGCCTTGCAGTAGAAGCTGGGGAGCTTCCGCTAGACTTACGCATCGCCGAAATACTTGTTCGTAAATACTTTTGACTAGCAGAAAAATCTATCCATGAATATCCTTACCTTCGTGAAGCTGCTAGCGCTGCGCTCCTAGAGGCTACCGGAGCTACTATTCCTAATATCTCCAAGCTCCAACGTGTTGGTAAACGCCCATGGAACTCTCTTCGAATCAAAATAGATTGGACCATTAAGAATGCCTTTAAGAAGAGAAATAGTATAACAGCAGCAAGGATCATTAGTAGCTGCAGCACGATACGCTCCAAAAACACCAACAGTCATCTTATCAGACTCAGCCAGTTGCATTTCTGCCATTGAAAAAGGTGAATCCAGACACCCTTTCTTGCAAGAATTCGATGGTATAGCTACCCAAAAGGATATTGTAGTATGCTGGGTACCGAGTCACTCTGGAATTACCGGAAACGAAGAAGCTGATCGAGCAGCTAATAGAGGTCGAACTGCCAGCCCGTTCCACCGCACTGTTCCCTCATTCGATGCGATTCTACGGTCCAAAACGCTAATACGAGAAAAATTTAAAAAAACCTGGGATACCCATCGCTCAAATTTTTTACAAACTTGCAAAGCATCGACTGAGAAATGGATTGACAGACCCGATCGACGTGAACAACGCATCTTAACGCGACTTCGAATTGGTCATACTCTGATGACGAAAAAACACTTCTTTGATAAAACGTGCTCAGCTTGCTGCGATATATGTAACGTGGAGCTCACAGTTGAACATGTTATTCTTAATTGTAGGAAATATGAGAACGTTAGGGAGAAAATAGGTCTAAAGGTGCCGCCACACGGCAGCTATTTCTAGTATATAGTGAGCTATATGCTAGAAAACTATGTAATAGCTCATAGGAACAACTAAACTATATAATGATAGCTCATAGCTATGACTTGCAAGCGATAGTTTTACGCTATGATATAGAGCCGTGCCCGTTGTCGTGTGTACAAGCTAGCGCTAGTTTCTATGCTATAGTAGTAAGCTATGAACTATTCCATCCGGACGGAATAGTTCATAGTTTGTTGGTCGAAGCTTTCTGTTTGAATTTTATGCTGGGTTGTGTTTTCACGGTTATTTAAGAACAAAAATGAATCATCAAAAAATTCCGCTTGATTGAGCTGAATAATGAATAACAAATTTCTGTATAACTCGAGAAGTGATCAAGCAAATAGAACCAAATTTGGCATGTGGTGGTTTTTGAAGGCAGGATTTATTTCTCTAGCAGTTCGAAAACCGTCTACCTCTGAAAAGGGGGGGGGCTTTACATAAATAAAACAGACATTACTGCATAACTTGAGAAATAATCAAGTAAATGGAGCCAAATTTGACAAGTTGTGGTTTTTGAAGGCAAGAAATATTGCTATGGTGGTTCGCTACCTCTTCCCCATCAAGAAAAGGGAGGGGGGGGGGGGGCCTCTTATTCTAATGAAACACAAATTTCAATTTTAGTCAAGAGTTGCTTGAGCTACTCTGAGTGCTACATTAAGAACAAGAAGTTAATCTAAGGTTATGCAAGAGAAAAAAACGTTCAAACCGACAAAATAAGGCGTAGTTGGACGATAAAAAAATGTCTCATGAAATGTTTCAATACAGAAAGGGAAACCATGGTAGAAACTACCGATTCTAGGTTCAATTAAAAACACACACCCTGGCACACACCTTTGTTTGTCTGCAGGAAATAATTGATGTATATAAGAACAGAAAGGATTTTTTTCCTATTTTTCATGACAATATATTTGAAAATTGAAATGCAGCAAAGCAACATTAACTATAATAAATATAAAAACAAAAATACAAAAATAAAAACCCTATAAACATTTTAACAAAACTCAATCCAAAAAACAACCATAATTACGTCCGTTCTATTACATTTTAATTCATTTTGTGGCAAAAGAAGCATCGCTCGCACTGGGTTCAGCTAGTTAATAAAATAAATAAATAAAATAAACAAACAAGAATCATAAATAGACAAATAAACATTAGTCAATTTTATTTATTTGTCATCAATCTGTAGTAGACCATTACATATACGTAAAATACTTAGCTTAACTTAATGATCAATACCTTAACTAACCTTAAAAAGAATTTTTGCCTGAGAGTTTTTTTGTTCATTGTTATATCTATTGATTCACAATTTGCATTGTAGCAAGACAACATTTTATTCAAAGGTGCATTTTTGGCATAGTTTGTCCGTTGATTGCTAATATAAAACAAGTTTCTGATTCTAAGCGGACGAATAGGGACATAAAAATTTATTTTTTCCAATATTTCAGGGGCATTAACTCTTTGTGCAATTACATCATTTATAAAAGCAACCATCGCAAATTCTCTCCGCTTTTCTAACTCTCTAGGTTAATCAACATGCATCGTGAGTCATAGGATGGAAGCGGAAAGGTAGTCCAACCTAATTTTCGTAGAGCAAATAGGACAAATTGTTTTTGGACTGATTCAATTCTATTATTATGCGTATCTTGATATGGTGCCCAAACAATACTACAGTATTCAAGTAGGGGTCTCACAAACGTTACATAGAGTGTTTTTATCGTATAAGGATCGTTGAAGTGGAAACTAAATCTTTTGATAAACCCAAGCATGTTGCTAGATCTGTAGATAATGCTATTATAATGATCAACAAAAGTTAGCTTAGAATCGAGTATTACACCTAAGTCTCTCACCTGGTTGCATCTTTCAATAGTTTTCTGTCCTAGACTAAATGTTTTTTGAATTGTGGTTTGCTTTCTTGTAAATGATATGGAATTACATTTTTTAACATTAAGTTCTAGCAAACTTTTCTTACACCAGTTGTGGAAGTTGTCAGTTTCAAGTTGGAAAATTTCGAGATCGGTTGTGTCACTGACAGTCTTGGTAAAAGTCATGCTCATTAGATTCAAAAGCGTGGATTTTCAGGCAACATAACATTGACTACCTATAAGTTTCTTGCGAAAATCAAATGATAACTCATGACAACAAACGTAACCAGAAGAATGAACGTTCCATTTTCAAAATGATTTGATATTCATTTATGTAAACAAGTTCATTTTCAAAACGAATTTCAAAATATCAGAAATGAAATTCAATCAACCACAATGAATATCAATTACCCGTCAGGATCAGAAAAATGCAACGGCAGCCCGCCCAGGGTATTCTTGCACAAAATTGCTAGCATATATTCCTCTGGGACGATGATGACGGCGCTGGTTGTTCCATGTTTGGATTAGGATTCAAAATCACTTAATAATAAAAAATCATCACAAGAGATGATATTCAGATTTCATCAAATGATATTCATGCTTACCGATTGATAATCAAACAACAGTGACAGCAGATTTTTGACTCGCACATAGAGCCAACTTCATTCATTGCAGCAAACAAAACTCAGTTGGCATAGAAGTGACAGCGGTAACCATGAAAACCGGGAAAGTAAACATCATCATTACACTGGGATAAAATCATTTTCACTTCTCATTGATATTTTATGAAAATTCAAGGCACTGGTCACTGATTTCCATGAAAAGTTTCATGTCGTCTGCATATATAGAAACATGAAGGAGTTTCAAAATGAGCTCCACATCGTTGACAAATAAGATAAACAGAAGTGGACCCAAATGAGACCCTTGTGGCACCCTCAGATGTTACGTTAACTATTTTAGACAAACTTCCTCAAACCTTACTCTCTGTGTTCTTTTTGACAAGTATGACTTGATCCATTCCAATAACCTAGGATTAAAACCCAGCCTGGATAATTTAAAAGCAACAGTGGTATATCAACTCTATCAAATGCTTTACTAAAATCAGTATAAAGTGCTTCTACAAAATTTCCTTTATCCATTACGTTTAATGAAAATGTTACAAATTGTATCAAATAAGTAGTTGTTGATCGTCCTTTTACAAAACCGTGTTGCTTGGTAGTTATTAAGGTCTTAACCTGTGAGAATATGTTGTCATTAATAAAGGATTCAAATAGCTTAGGAATACAAGACAATATAGCAATACCAACGATAATTGTTTATATCAGATTTTCTACCGCTTTTGAATATTGGGATGAGAAAGGATTCTTTCCAAATAGAAGGCAGAGAGCAAGAGTCTAATGATGTGTTGAATAGCCAAAACAACGGTTTAACTAACTCGTTGGAAAGAGATTTGAGAAATATGGGTGGCAAGCCATCAGGCCCAGCCCCTTTGAAGCATCCAAGTTTTGTAGACCTCGTAATATGTCCAGCAGCGATACATTGTTTACTGATATGTCCTTCATTGGATCAGGAAGGTATGAAAAATATTGATAATCTCGTTCCGATTCGTTATGAGATGTATACACGTTTTGAAAAAATCGGCGAATAAATTACTATTTTCATTTGGCGTGCTACCGGTCCTGTTATCTAGATGCATGGTTGAAGGAAAGTTTTTAGCTTTTTGTTTCTCTTTAGCAAACTTAAAAAAAGATTTAGGATCTGATTTGATGTTACTTTCTACATGTGTGTTGTATTCTATATATGCATGTTTCATTTCTAGGTTCAGTTGTTCGCATATTGAAAGATACGTTGACAGATTTTCGTTGGTCTCATTCCGTTTAAATGCTTTATGAGCTTTTTGCTTTCTATTTTTCAGATTAATAACCTGTTCTATTGTACCAAGCTGGTATCTTGGAATTTAGTTTCTTTCTTTGCTTCTTTGGTACTGTATGTTCTAAAATGTCATATATAATACTATAGAATGCATCCACAGCTTGATGCAGGTCATGTTGACGTAATAAGTTTTGCCAGTCAATGCAATTCAATTCTTGCTTAATTAATTCGTAGTTTGCTTTGCTAAAATCGAAGTATGACTCCGCCAAACTATTATCCAACATTGTGGATTTACCATGCACGAATATAGAGTATTCGATTGCAGTGTGGAACACCTCATTCTTCCAAAGTGGAGTGGGTGATTCAATTACGCAAAAATCATCGCTCATATTTGTGAACAATAAATCCAAATAGCAGTTATTTTGATTTTTTACACAATTTACCTGATTTAGTCCCATTTCTGCACTTTTTTCAAATAAAGTACGGAGATTTTCATTATCACCAACAATCGGAATTAAAAGAGAGTCATTTTCGTCATCTAACATAAAATTCGCTGCTCGTTGATTAAAATCGCCGTATATATGAACACTTACATCTGGCTCTAAGTTTGAAATTATCCTATCGGCAAAATTAAAAAATATTTCAAATGACTCTTTTTCGCATATTCTGGTGGGAAATAAACTGCTGAAAATATGTGAACTTTAACATTAATAAATGAATAAATCCATGCATGAATGAAGTAGCACTATTAAAAATATACGATCTCTCTGAATTATATAATATTTATTAGTTTTGTTTCTCAAAAATAAAAGATATTTGATTGAAAAATAATAAGTATAATAATTGTGATTATTTATTTCGTCATTATAGTGATCATTTCTGCGCTAGAACTTTTTTTTTTAGATATTCATAAATTTTGAACTTCTGGGCCGATTCTATCAATCAAACACGCAAATGAATAGTACTCAACTATACTGTTAAGAAAAAAAATACCAAATTACACCAAAATTGCATTATTATTATGAAAACATGGATTAATTTGTTTTTTTCTGGTTTTCATTGTATCGGGACCAAAGAGCCCCTTCGTATTCATATTCTTTCTTGTTAGTTTTACTGGCAACTAACACATTGTATGAAGTAACTTGCCAATCAATCATAGTGATTTTTCAAAGTTCCTTCAGTTTTGTTAGAGCTAAGGGATTCCTTAAGCCACATGTTCTCATATTGAAAAAGAATCAATTTTTGGTTCTTTATCATACATTTATTTTGAAATAATATAGATCATGTGTTCTGGCCAACTCTTTCCCTTCTGCTCCTTCCAAAAAAAAACAACGTGTTTTATGGACGGTCCCCATTAGTTAAGCTCAATAAACAATATAAATATTGAACCTGCATGATTTTGCAAAGCTAGCCTGACTTGGATTTTCTACATCATTTAATTCAATTCATATATTAACACATGTTTCCTCTTCTGAGACGATAAGATTCGTTTGACGATAAGATAAATTTAATTTTTAGGTTTAAAACTATGATATTTTAAGGTTTTTCTCTTGAAGTCCGAACGTATACGGTCACTATCCAGATGGACTAGGTCATTTGAACAAATTTGCTTAAGGAAGCAATATCCTAACTGATTAGGCTCTCAAGATACAGCTGGAGCTCACATGCATATCAGCGCCGCGTAGAGAGTGAATTCCGATTTTAATGACCACTATCCTAGAGGGCTTCACCACTAGAACAAGTTTGCTGAAGCAAACAACGTCCTAACTAGAAGTAATAACAAATTGGAAGGTCATATGCACATTTGCGCAGTGGAGTGAGTGAATTCAGAACTCATGAGATCTTCTTTACGAAGTCTTTACCACAAGGGCAAGTTTACAGAAAACTTATATGTCCTAACTGGCGAAACTCTCGAGATATACTAGGATAGAACTAATTACCCCTTATCCTAGAGCACCCATTTAAAGTAACTCGAAAGTGAAGCGCCTCTAGTGGTTAAATGATCAACTAAACCGGAATCCAATGACACAGATTTGTTGGTCTTACACCGTACAAAATTCTACCATAGATTGACGAGGTTCATGGCTTGGAAAAACTGAAATAGACCTCATTTCCCCAATTTGTGAAAATCCCATAAGTTGAGGATATCGTTCTTCGCGGTTAGGCCGAAAAGAACGAAATCTTAAAAAAGAGACCGAAAAGAACGAACCCGAAACGATGGGTACCTGACTGGAGTCTCCTCTGAAAGCCTCTGTCATACTTCGTCGTAAACACACAAAATGACTTGAAACTCGTTTTCTTCTTTAGATCAACACAATATTTTTTTTTATTTATCTGGAGGAGCGTACAATTCACAACTCTCTCGTGAAAACAAAATATTATGAAGGACACACACTATCTTGAAGTTCCTCTGAAAAACTTCCCTGAAATTCATCTGAAGAACTTCTTTGCAAATCATTTGAATAACTTCCCTGGAGTACCTTAATCAAATAAGTCTTGCTAGACTTCCAAACATTGACTGGTAGTATACCTAATGAAAACGAATATAAAATAACCTTCAAAAATTCGTTTGTACGGTACGTAAATAGCATCCACTGTCTCGATTAGTAGCATTTTCAAATAAACTAAATCAAAGTTGCTTTGTAACAAAAACATTTTACCTGCAGCCAAATATCTCATAGTCAATGCCAATCTCGTTTTCGGAGTTATAGCGTTACGCATATTGGTATCCTGCTTAAAATTAGTGGCGAAACTTTCTCCAGCAAATACTGAAAGTCTGTCTTTGTCATTCTGACGAAATTACGATAGTAATCCGGATCTTCATCACCTAGTTCTTTCTGCAGATTCGCCTCAATTCCCAAGCCTTCACGACGAGCGATTCACGATTTTGTCCAGACTTTGCGATTTATTCGTTTAATCCGCCTTTTCAGTATGATATACGAAGCAACTGCAGCAATATTTTTCTTTCTTTGCTCATAGCTACCGAATGTGCCCATGATTATATCCGGATTTTATTTTTTAGAAGCTTACAACTGAATAAATGTGACCACGAAAAAATCAACTGTGTGTACAGCGAAAAAAACTACTTTATAGCGCTATGTCAAAGATTTCTATTACATAGCTACTATATTTTCATAGCTCATATTTTTGCAAAACTGTTTCTCGTATCTCATAGAACTATGACATAGATATCTATCACGGCTATGTTATAGTGAACTATAATATAGATTTCAAGCTCCGTGTGGCGGCACCTTAAGTAACAACATACAAATTGTGCTAGCCAACATCAAAGAGAATAAGGTTGAACTTTTAAAATTTATTAGAGAATGTAAATTAGACGAAATTTGAGCTTCTGTAATAATGAAGAACGTACATATTATCTAACAGAGGTGAATGAACCACTCCTGGTTTAAAATATCTCTAATTAATAATAATAATAAAAAAATGAAAATGTATGAAAATGCGATTGCAAATTTTTCAACTGGCGTAACCAAACCAAAACCCAAGTAACAAAATCTATACAGTAAGAGCTACAACGTCAAAATTGTCAAAATGTCAAAAGTTTGTAAAAAAAAAGTATAGTTTTGATTTGTTCTGATTTTGTATTTTGTTTTTGATTAAAGCGAACGTAGTTTTAAATACAATATCTGAGGACATGATAACGGCCAATTAACGTAAATTGAGCGTATCTAAGCAAAAGTGTAACTGGTTGAACATTTTTTCCAACTCAATTACTTTATGAGTAACAATAAATATTTTCATCAACTGCTGCATAAAGGGCGATACGGTCAAAATTTGGTCAATATCAACTTGACGTATTTCTTTCAATTTTGCATTTTAAAAACCTGAACACCCCTCATTTTGAAGGTGTGTGTGTGTGTAGAATGTTGCTCCTATTTTGATTTTGGAATTCACTCTTCAGTTGTCAAAATGCCGTCCAAGCAAGAAGAGCAGCGTATCAAAATTTTGCTCGCGCATCGCGAAAATCCGAGCTACTCGCACGCAAAGTTGGCAAAATCTCTAAAAGTTGCCAAATCAACCGTTACAAATGTAATTAAAGTGTTTGGGGAACGTTTATCGACAGCCAGGAAGTCTGGATCGGGGGGAAATCGAAAACCGGAAGCCGCTGAGACGACAAAGAGAGTTGCCGGTAGTTTCAAGCGAAACCCCTAACCTATCTCTCCGAGATGCCGCAAATAAGCTGGGTATATCGTCTACAACCGTGCATCGAGCCAAAAACGAGCCGGACTATCGACTTACAAGAAGGTAGTGACTCCAAATCGCGATGATAAACAAAATACGACGGCCAAAGCGCGATCCCGAGGCTGTACACGACGATGCTGACGAAGTTTGACTGCGTGGTAATGGACGACGAAACCTACGTCAAAGCCGACTACAAGCAGCTTCCGGGACAGGAGTTTCATACGGCAAAAGAAAGGGGAAAGGTAGCAGATATTTTCAAGCACACGAAACTGTCAAAGTTCGCAAAGAAATATCTGGTTTGGCAAGCCATCTGTACCTGTGGCTTGAAAAGCAGCATTTTCATAGCTTCCGGGACTGTCAACCAAGAAATCTACGTGAAAGAGAGTTTGAATAAACGTCTGCTGCCTTTCCTGAAGAAACACGGTTGTTCCGTACTGTTTTGGCTGGATTTGGCATCTTGCCATTACGGTAAAAAGGCCATGGAGTGGTACGCCGCCAACAACGTGCAGGTGGTTCCCAAGGACAAGAACCCTCCCAACACGCCAGAGCTCCGCCCAATTGAGAAATACTGGGCTATTGTCAAGCGGAACCTAAAGAAGACCAAAAAAACTGCTAAGGACGAGCAGCAGTTCAAGGCAAACTGGCTTTCTGCGGCGAAGAAGGTGGACAAGGTAGCTGTACAAAATCTGATGGCAGGGGTCAAGCGTAAGGCCCGGCAATTCGAATTTGGAAAAGCGGAAGCCTAACTGAATATTTTTCCTGAATTTTATACTAATTGAACTTGAAAAAGAAATTTAATTTGATATTTTAAATAAACGATTTCACCGATTTACACGCGTTTTCCCTTGACCAAATTTTGACCGTATCACCCTTTATTAGACTGAGTCAAGGGACATGTACCCTACCTGTTCTTGTTCCGTGGCCATCACAGTAACCACACGATTGTGATTCTGCCAGTGTTAGCATGAAACTTTTAGGGTTTGTTTGAACACCTTCAAATCACTGTACCTTTTGAAATATTTACACGTAGGAGTGAAATATTTTGCTGAGGTATACATGAGAGTCTTTTTGGTCTGATTGGTGATTACAGTCAATTTTTAGTGTTTCAGATTGCGACAACTGGAAAGCAGGTTCGTGAGCGAGTTTCGTACGGAGGTGAGCCATATCCTGACATGTCAATGTATGAAAACTGCGACAATGTACAAAACGGGCGTTATCGAGGTTACGATCAAATACTTTCAGAGTACGAAGCCAAATTCATATATGGTATAAATCAATTTCGTTACAGAAAACAACGAATGTCAGTGTATGATTCAAACTTAACATGCAACATGCAAGTTTGTTTATTAACATTACTTTATTTGAAAATTCAATTCAACACTGTTCGGCAGATTGAAATTTACGTAAAGTGATCACAAAAATAAGAGTTTTCAGTTTCAAAGATAGTGGACCGTTAATTTCAAACAAATCAATTTACTATACTGCCAGCTCTATTACCTATCAGATGATGAATATAGATTTGTGTACCGTATCGTTAACTATTTCATAAGCCACTATGTGCAACTGACTAACCACCATACACAGAAGTCATTGTGAATGTGTATAAAATGCAATCCAAATATAAAATTCGTTCAACTGCGAGTTTAAACTCAATCTGTTTCGTAGAGAATATTGAGAATATTATGATTGTACTCGTCACACAATTATACTAATAAAAAAAATGGTACCGACACCGAATGTTCTCAATCAATAAGGAAGTGCATTTAGAACACTAACTTGAGTGCAGACAATATGCTTATTGTTACATAGTAAGCCTAAAATGTCAAGAAAAGATGCATACTTTCGTAGAGCTTTTTCCGTTAGACCTAATGCGCCTAATGCACTGATAGGGAATGAATTAATTGAAAACTTATCTACCTTCTCCGATAGCAAGAAGCGCACCTTTTCAACTGACCGTTTCCGTTGATGTTGCAATCGAAACCGCTCACTAATAATTCACAAAACATCACTTTCGCTCCATCTCAGCACTCACAAATCCGTCTAAACAATTTTTCCGCGTTTACCGCTTCACTCCAACCCAAATCACCGAAAAAAAAGAGCACGGCACTTCAGCGGCGAGTGCGAAAGTTTTGCTGCCTTTGGACCGTCGAATCCGTCCAATTTCTAACGCTTTCATTCAGCCCTCCACTCAGCACGCATCACATTCAGCCGTGTTTTTTTCTTCTTCTATCCATTCCTCGTGTCAGTATCTCAATTCTTCGACCCGCCAACCAATTACAAATTGTCATCAACACATTACGGCTCTCGATTAAACGTGAGCCCTCGCATCCTTAACTAAATCGTTCTGGATCTAAGCCACCGTGACGAAAGCGCTAATCTCGCCGCGAAACCGCCGTACGCCTACAAACCAGACCGCCCGACGAGCATGTTAAAAATTTACTGAAGCCGGATGGGATGCACACTGGACCAAAATATTTTCATTCCAATGCTCTCGAGTGGCCAGGAAGCTTCGGGTTTTTCCCCGACCTCGATTGAAGCGGAGAGCGACTGAGTGAGTTTCCCGAGAGCGGACGGGAGAGCCACTTGAAGCGTGGAGTCCCCCCGAGCCGAGCGCATGTATGTGGTTTTTCCTTTGGATCGGTGTTATTTTATTGGATGATGTTATTTATCAGGATCCCGTGTCTCGTGTGCGCGCGGGGGAAGTCTTAAGAAAATTATGTACGCTCGGAATTGGACGCAGGAAAGAACACGCGGGAATAGCTAAGTGAGCAGCTCGGATGCCGCCATTCGCTCTCGTGCTTCTTTGGGTGTTCGGTGGGAGGCATGGGATTGTTTTCCCACACGGTTCTTCTTCCA
Source organism: Aedes japonicus (assembly GCA_034211315.2). Classification (NCBI taxonomy): domain Eukaryota; kingdom Metazoa; phylum Arthropoda; class Insecta; order Diptera; family Culicidae; genus Aedes; species Aedes japonicus. Next base: position 23,707 of record JASCZW010012573.1, read on the forward strand.
CTGAAGGTGGGTGGTTTTTGATGTTTTGAAGGGAAAATATTGTGATAGAAAGGTCCTAAGGAGCAAGCATACCTTCAACGCACGTGCCTGGGAGCGTGGGAAAAATTGGTATGGTAGTGTTCGTCATGAATGCTATCGGAAGTTTATCTCTGGGTAGGGGTCAAAATTAACGTGGTGCTGCCTGCAAACTTTTTCTCGGTATGATCATTCAAAATTACACATTGTTTTTTTTTTATAATTTAACACCTCTTCCAATTTACATGTTCATTGTTGATACATATCCGATCGAATTACTGAAATCCTAAATATATTGAGAACGTAAAAAAACTCAATTCCACTGTGACAAGTCTAAGCCTTTACCGCCACAAATGTGCTTAGCGAATTCGTCCTTTTTTTTATAATATTCATTTTCTGTCGTATTTAGGCCTATATCAATAGGTAATACCCATTCTAGGGTGCTATAAAAACAAAAAATCTAGGGAAAACCAAAACGTTGCCTCATTTTCAATGGTTACAACGGGTGGCCACACTGAAAATTTATTTTCGTAAAGTAGCTTTCACGCGTTTCGTAAACATGGAAGTTACCACCAAGGCACGGTACACCAGCAGAACAGATTGCCGCGACCCAGTGCACCGAGCCGCGGACACATTTTATGCAGGAGTCAGCAGCATGGATTGGTAGTTGCTAGGTACAAAGGTAGTGCAGGGTAAGCTTATTTTAAGGTTCGATCGTGTGATCGATTAATAATGAAAAAGTAGAATAAATCAGTTTCAGTTAGAACTCCGACCGGAGCAGTTAAGTTTTTTTAAAAAGCTCTTCGAACGCCTCCGGACGTAACTGGCGCCCGAATAGGGACCTGTTTCTAGTAATTGTATAAGCGTAAATTCGCAAAGCTGCCTCGAGCCACCACATCGGAATCCAGAGACCGGATCTAACTCCAATCGCTGTCAAATCGGCCGACTTGCGTCTCAGGAATACGGCGACTAGGCACACTAGGAAAGGAACCATCATCCCAGCCGTTAGTAGGACTTCCAGGATGTTTATTTAATGTTTATTTGTAATCATATCATCCGACAACATGGTCTTAATGAAATCTTAATGTATAATAATAATACTAGTTATCAGCTAAAAACACGCATTGAGCGTAACCGTTCTTTAAATGTGTTAGTTGACAAATTAAAATCGAAAACATCATAACCTGCCTGAAAACGTCTGGAGATGGAGTTGAGAGGATCGTTCGAGCCATACGTCGTATTTCTTGTCCTTGGTTGTATGAATTGCCTGGATCGAAGAACACGTTGAGGAGCATAAATCTGCAAACGCTCAAGCAATGCTGCACTGTCAATTTCCGCACGAAGTATTTTTGCTCCAAATACAGCTTGATCCACCAAACGGCGATTTTGAAGCGTTTCAATGCCCAGCAAAGCACAGCGATCTGCATATGGGGGTAGATTTAAAGGGTCACGCCAGGGCAGATTTCTAAGAGCAGACCTCACAAACCTCCGCTGAATGGATTCAATCCTAGTGATCCACACCGCTTCGTAAGGGGACCAAACAACTGATGCATACTCCAGAATAGACCGGACGAGCGAGCAATACAGAGCACGTAGGCACAAGGGATCATCAAAGTCATGAGCAGTTTTTAGAATGAAGCCTAGCTGACGATTGGCTTTGTCAATTATTTCCGAATAATGCATTTTGAATGTCATTTTCGCGTCAAGAAGCACTCAAGGTCCTTAATTTTATCAACACGTTCCAGTTGCTCCCCCTGCATCGTGTAGTTGTAGTGAATAGGCATTCTACAGCGATGGAACGATATTATAGAGCATTTGGAGACACTCACTTCAAGGAAGTTGTGGCTACACCAAGAAGCAAAAAGGTCAATAAGCTCTTGAAGTCGTCTGCAATCAGCTTCTCGTCGGATGACAAGAAAAATTTTCAAGTCATCAGCATAAATGAGCAACCCACCGCTTACCAGCACGTTTACGACGTCATTGAAAAACAATACGAATAGCAGAGGACCCAGATTGCTCTCGAGGCACGCCGGACAGTGGAGAAAACCAGCTGGATTGCGTTATACCAATTTTAACAGTCAATAGTCTGTTGCCTAAGTATGATCGAAGCCATTTACACATTCTGTTTGAAACTCCCAGTCGTTGCAGTTTTGCCAAAAGGATCACGTGGTTTACGGTGTCAAAGGCAGCTTTTATGTCAGTGTAAACTGCGTCAAGTTGCGCTCCAGCATCCATTGCTGCAATGGCAGTCGTCGCAAATTCGCAAAGATTACTATTCACCGATCTTTGGGGTAAAACCCGTGTTGGCAAGAGCTAATGTAGTTTCGACACGTGCTTAGCAAAACTTCGTTGACGATGGATTCGAAACACTTGGAGCCAGCTGCCAGCGATGTTATACCTCGGTAATTAGAGATGTCGGTTTTGTCTCCTTTCTTATGTACAGGAAGCATATACGATGACTTCCATGCGGAAGGAAATTGTTGAAATTGGAGAGATTTGTTGAAAATAGCTTGAAGAGGTGCGGTCAGCATACCAACACACCTTTTAAAGACGCACGAAGGAACGCCATCTGGACCGGGGTTGTATGATAGCTTCAGTTTTTGTACTGCTGATTCAACCATCACTTCAGAAATGTCAAACACATCCAAGTTTATCACATCTCTCGGTACAAAATTCAGAGCCAATCTTATTTCATCTATCGATGGAACACGGTCTTCAAAAATGCTAGCGAATTTTTAGAAAACAGTTCACATTTCTGCTCTGCAGTGCGAGCATGAAGGCCACCTAGATGCATCGAAGTTGGCAGACCATTTTCTTTACGTTTTGAATTAACGAAGCTCCAGAAGCGTTTTGGGTTCCGCCGAAGATCATCTTGCCTCCTTTTACGTAGCATTTATACAAAAATCGGTTGTATCCTCTATAGAGACGACTCGCTTCATCGAATTGGCGTTTTGTGAATGGACATCTCCATTGACAGTACTTCTGCAACAATCTGGAGCGATTCCTGCGCAAAGCGCGTAGTTGAGCATTGGACCAAGCCGGTTTCCTAGGGGGTCTTTTGGGTGGTACAGCTTGCATGATACAGGAATGGAGAATTCTGGTAAAAGCATTCGTAGCGCTGTTGGCGTCAGGACTTGACAACACCTCAGACCAATCAGTCTCCGAAAGCAACTGGTTCAATCTAACATAATTTCCACGCCGAAAGTCACGACCAGTGAAGTCATCATCATTGTTAAACGATACTGCAGGCAGGCGTATTACGGTGAAAGTCAGGGCAGGATGATAGCGATCAATGGGAACGACCTGCTCTGGTGCTTCAGCTACTCTTCCTTTGTCATGCTCGTATCATCGGACAGCACTAGATCAAGAATACGACCGGAGCAATTATTGATCAGGTTACGTTGTCGTAACCCTTGGAAGGCAATAGTATCAAGAAGCATATGACCAGCAATAGAAATAAGGGATTGTTGCGGGTCGACAAAAGCAAATTCGTCATTGATGTTTTTCTTCCAGACCAGTCGAGGCTGATTAAAATCTCCGAATAAAATTATTGCACTCGTGTCACTCCTGCTTCGATTGACTTCAGACATGGCATCAAGATGAAGTTGCATAAAAGAGCTATTCTGACTTTTATCCGGGGGTATGTATAGTGCTCCTATCAACAACACCACAGGTTTTAAAGTAATTCTGACCCACAATTGCTCAACATTAGGACCAGTAGAGAGCTGGATGGCCGATGTTTCAAAATAATTTTTCACGGCAATCAACACGCCACCTCCACGTCGGCGCATTCCGTTTGTACCGCAGCGGTCCACACGAAAAACACAATAATCGCCATCAAAGAGCTGCTGAGAAAGTATACGGTCGTCAAGCCAGGTTTCCGTGAAGACGTAGACGTCGTAGTCCAGTTCTGACGTAGAATGAAACACCTGATCAATTTTTTGTCCTTAATCCTCGAACATTTTGATAATAAATATTTAACATCGATGATGAATCAGCTGCGGCAGTGGTGATAACAGGAGGTACATGCACGTCCTGTGCAGTAATACTGCAACTTGAAGAAGTATCAGGAAGAGAAATATCGCGATTTGAAACGTACTTGCCTGGCAACACAGGCTGGAAGACCCTTTCACCAATCTCGACCACAGGACCAGGACGTCTTTGATGGCAGGATACGGCAACAGGCACGACTGGGTCGGATGGCTCCAGGGCTTCCAAAGCACTGTACACATTGCGTCCTGGTGTATCCAAATTTGTTTGAAGCGCATCGCAGGTTTCCGCTGGAAAACTCGAAGGTCTTGTATCATCGGAAATAGCTTCATCGATTCGGCATTGAAACCTTTCGGAATCAGCTTGGGAAACTTGCAAGCT
>JASCZW010012574.1:0-28090 GCA_034211315.2 Aedes japonicus
GTAAAGGGTGATACGGTCAAAATTTGGTCAAGGAAAAACGCGTGTAAATCGGTGAAATCGTTTATTTAAAAAATCAAATTAAATTTCTTTTTCAAGTTCAATTAGTATAAAATTCAGGAAAAATATTCAGTTAGGCTTCCGCTTTTCCAAATCCGAATTGCCGGGCCTTACGCTTGACCCTGCCATCAGATTTTGTACAGCCACCTTGTCCACCTTCTTCGCCGCAAGAAAGCCAGTTTGCCTTGAACTGCTGCTCGTCCTGTAGCAGTTTTTTGGTCTTCACTTTAGGTTCCGCTTGACAACAGCCCAGTATTTCTCAATTGGGCGGAGCTCTGGCGTGTTGGGAGGGTTCTTGTCGCCCGGGAACCACCTGCTCGTTGTTGGCGGCGTACCACTCCATGGCGCTTTTTACCGTAATGGCAAGATGCCGAATCCGGCCAAAACAGTACGGAACAACCGTGTTTCTTCAGGAAAGGCAGCAGACGTTTGTTCAAACACTCTTTCACGGCAATTTCTTGGTTGACGGTCCCGGAAGCTATGAAAATGCTGCTTTTCAAGCCACAGGTACAGATGGCTTGCCAAACCAGATATGTCTGCGCGAACTTGCGACGGTTTCGTGGTAGCTTGAAAATATCTGCTGGCTTTCCCCTTCCGCTCGCCGTATAAAACTCCTGTCCCGGAAGCTGCTTGTAGTCGGCTTTGACGTAGGTTTCGTCGTCCATTACCACGCAGTCAAGCTTCGTCAGCATCGTCGTGCTTACAGCCTCCGGGATCGCGCTTTGGCCGTCGTGTTTTGTTTATCATCGCGATTTGGAGTCACTACCTATGCCTTGTAAGTCGATAGTCCGGCTCGTTTTTTGGCTCGATGCACGGTTGTAGACGATACACCCAGCTTGTTTGCGGCATCTCGGAGAGATAGGTTAGGGTTTCGCTTGAAACTACCGGCAACTCTCTTTGTCGTCTCAGCGGCTTCCGGTTTTCGATTTCCCCCCGATCCAGACTTCCTGGCTGTCGACAAACGTTCCCCAAACACTTTAATTACATTTGTAACGGTTGATTTGGCAACGCACTTTAGCGATTTTGCCAACTTTGCGTGCGAGTAGCTCGGATTTTTCGCGATGCGCGAGAGCAAAATTTTGATACGCTGCTCTTCTTGCTTGGACGGCATTTTGACAACTGAAGAGTGAATTCCAAAATCAAAATAGGAGCAACATTCTACACACACACACACCTTCAAAATGAGGGGGTGTTCAGGTTTTTAAATGATGCAGAGGTGAAGAGCTACGTCAAGTTGATATTGACCAAATTTTGACCGTATCGCCTTTAGTCACTGACGGATTGTCCCTCACTACTCGCTCTAGTCCAGGTCCTGGCTCGTTCTTGAGAGCACAGAAACAGCTCACTGCTCAGGATTTTACTACACCGTATCACCTAGACTGCAAATTCGTCCGATTTCGATTTCAAATTTATCGTGATTCTATGCGAGGACAATTTCTGTTCGATTCAAGATAGCAACTTTTATCATTGAAAAACTGGACAATCTGTTGATATTTGAATGCTGTTGAAGCTGTTGAAGAAAATGAATAAATAAGTGGGTTGTGTCGTTGCGAACAACAATTATGTGTACCGATTTAAACCAACAGTAGGAATGCTGTTGGTAACATGCACAAAGAGGAACGGTTGTTTTTCTTAAGGAGACAAGGTAATTTAGACGAACTGAGAGGGTTTTACAGGTGCCACCATACCATAGAATGCTGATATTGCCGCTCACAAAATGTGAAAATAGTTTACTTCATTGAAAAAAAAAACATGAAATTAAAACGTAACGCATGAGTGCCGAAAAAATCGATTTTGACCAATAGTAAGAATGCTGTTTATGCCTATCGCAAAGTGTGATGATAATAATAATACAGGGTGCGGCAGAAAATAATGCGAAAATGTTCAAACTTGAGTATTGGATTAATTCGTGTATCTAGTGACTAATTTTGGCCGAAAGTGTATTTGTTTATGTTTACTTTCAAGTGCTGCATCCAAACATTCTATTTGTTTTATTGCAAATTCGTCAAAATAATCACGAAAGAAGTGATCTTAAGTTTGTTGCTCGCCCAGAAGAAGCTGAAAGAGATTGCCAAGGTGGTAGGGTGCCATTTGGCAACAGTTTACCGCATAAAAAGTCCCTGCAGGATGGTTCTAAGCAGCGGAAGCCGGGAAGCGGACGTCCGCGCTTTGCACGCACGCCGAACGTGATCAAATCGGTCCGTGCAAAAATTTCTCGCAACCCGGTGCGTTCCATAGGAAAATTTGCAAAGGAAGCCAATATTTCGGATAAATGCATGCGGAGAATCATCAAAGAAGAACTGCATGCATCTTCCAGAGCCAGAGTGAAACGCCACTTGATTACGGACCGAGTCAAGGAACTACGAGTGACTCGTTCCAAGAGATTGCTTTCCTTGTTGAAGAAGAAAAAATGATAATCCTGTTCTCCAACGAAAAGCTTTTCAGCATCGATGCTGTGGCCAACAGCCGGTTCATTTCACCGCAGAAAATGGAGAATGTTTTGGAAAAAGTTAAATTCAAATTACAAACCAAATGTTTGAATGTTTGGCTTGGATTGCGTCCAACTGTTTAAAAATGCCGCCTGTTTTCATTGATGCTGGAGTTGAAATCAATACCGAAGTGTATATCGATATTTTAAAGTGACCAAGTGCTTCCCTGGGTGACGCGCCACCTTCTCCGAGGACCAAAACGTTGTCCTACAGCAGAATGGAGCGCCGTGTCACACGTCCAATCGAACCCAATAATGGTTGAACGATAACATGAAGTTTTGGCCGAAGAATGTGTGGCGCCCTAGCAGTCCAGATCTTAATCCGTTGGATTATTCGATTTTGGGCATATGTTGAAGCACGAGCCTGCAAAACATCACACCCTGAAGTCAACCATAACACGCACATGGCAGTCAATGTCGGAGGACTACGTCCGAAAGGCATGCTCTGGCTTCCGGCGTCGGCTCGAGGAAGTTATTAATAAAAATGGAGGACACATTAAATAAACTTGTTTAAAAGATAACTGCACTCGAAAATGTTGATATTATTGCTTGAATTAGTAAACTGGATCTCGAGATCCTATCAATCTAGAGTTACATACCAGAACCAACCAAATACAACAACAATAACAGGCCATCCGGACAACGACCACATCAGATCGCAAAGTCAGCAGTAAGGCCACCACAGCAAAACCAGCACATGGCAACACCGAGTCAGCATAATCGTCAACGACCGATCGAATGCAGACTCATCAATTAAAAACGATAAAGAGGTCTCTCGCACCTGGAACGCAGTCAGTAATTCTTTGTACGTAGTGTAGAACCTTTATTATGTTAATTGATTAAGTGAATAAACAGTGAAAGTCGAAATAATAGTTTTTTAAAAAGCCTATCACGGCCACGACCTCATAATTCTAGCAAGATGACGTTTTCGGCAAAGAAGCTTGAGTAAACTAGGTCTTTCAGTTGAAGAACTGTTTAGCTCAGAATTAACTCACTACGAAGCGCTAGTGTGCATAGAAATTCCCTATATATGCTGGATCTCGCGATCTTGGTCATCTCGCAAGTTGGCGTATTCGATAAATATGTTCGAGTTAACTAGGCCAACATCTTTGTCGAAAATGCTAACATACTATATAGACAGGATTGATCTGGCTTATACAAGAAGTTCATATGCATACTTGCACCGCAAAGTGATTTACTTCTGTACTGCTGTCCACCAATCGGAAGGACTTGATCTACTGAACAATTTTGCTGAAGGCAGTAAGTTTCAATTTATCCAAAATCACGAGATGTTTCATATTGGTACCAAGCAAAGGAAAAATTTCATATACCTTGACTTACCATTATCGCAGTTTCCATTACTGCGGTTTCTATCAAGCACGCTATTGGGGGGAGTGCTGTTTACTCAACATAAACAGGCGGCTCAAATTTGAATCTAGTAATCGCAATATTTGAGGTTAAAACCGTTTTCGTCACTGACCATGGTTACAATAATCGTCAATCTTATCGAGATTGTCTGGCTACGTACGTTCAATACATAGGCCGGGCTAGAAAATGATGAGCAGCATTAGGTCGCAACTAGTAAGAGATAGACTGTTAGTACCGCGTGAGATCGAAATTCAAACGTCTAAGCCAAGCTCTTAAACGAAGGACAAAAATCATGATTTCCAAGATATTTTTTTGTAAACCTATTTATCATACACATAAATAACCATATTATGTAATCCCTAATTCAAAAACAGATTTTTGTTTCCTACAAGTCCTAGGTTCATTTATGTTATTGCTTGTTATTGCTTCAAAAATATATTTCTTAGTTCTTGAAAATGGATAGGAAGATTTGATACCAGGACAACATGAGAAGTTCCGGAGAAGTTACAGAATAATAAGGTCGACAAATTAGCCAAGAAGAACTTGGTGTGGCAGATAATCTGTAGGTGCGCAAATTCAGCTATCTCACGCACATACTGACCAGTACTCTCAATGACCAAACATATAAAGAAAACCGACGAGGATTTGAAGAAAGAGTGGATGAAAGTGTGTAAGAAAGATATTGCAAGTATTGCACAGTATTTGATGGGTTGAGGTCTCAGGTGCAGGAATTTAGCCCTAGCATAGTAAAGCAGAAGGCATTAGAGGTCAACATTTCCACTAAAGGGAGGGGCCATCTATGTGAAATGTATCGTAGACATGAGTGGCTATGGTTTTCCGATGAATGAAGAAGATTTGCAAAAATTGGCAAAACGGTTGAACGTTTCAAGGTCAATGATCCTGGCCTAGTAGGCTAAGATTGTTTCTACATCGGCACTCCAACCTCTCTATACGGTTTGTTCCAAACATCAAGAAAAGTCGGAGCCATCACACCCGAAGTTCTGACGGATTATCTTTTTTTGACAAGCGTTCGTACAAAAAATCGTTCGTTTCGAGATCCAAAATACGGCCTCATGCTCACTAATGGTGGTAGGCGGTTCAGCAGATCAAGTACTTACCAAATACTTATCAGTCCCTTCATATGTAGTCTACAAATTTGCTAAGCGGACTTATCTTGAACGAGATAACGTTTGCATTAAAAAAAAATGGACAAAAATTTCCGATTTTTCATGGGTGTGCAATGTACACTGTACATTCACCGCACTGACGAAACCACCCATGCCGCATCAATCATAGTAACCCTTGAGTCAGCAGACAAAATTTGACAGCTCTATCAGTCGAACTCTAACCGTGATGGCAAAAACAGTGAAGCAACTCCGTTCAGAAGTGTGCGCGTTCAAAGAACGGCACCCCGCCGCATCGAAAACGGACATCGTGCGGCACTTTGTGGACGCCGGATACGCCCGTTCCGGCATCTACAACATCTTGGCACTATTAGACAACAATCAGAGCATCGACAGAAAGCCCGGTTCCGGACGGCCGAAGACCCTGAGCGACAAGAAGCTCCAAAGGATGCTGAAGAGGAAGAAAAGTGGCTACATCGCTGCGTGCGCTTCGTCGGTTCAACCGACCAAACAGTGAAAAAATACCTGGCGAACATGAACATACATGTTAGAAAGCGGAAGTCACGTCCAATGGTTTCGGAGCTGCAGGCAATGACGCAGTGGCAGCGGCAGAATAAGATGGTCAACTCGATTTTTCCCACGTGGCGGTAGTGCTCAAATCGCGACGTGGCGGTGTTGACGAGACCTATCTTATCCTGGTCGTGAACGGGGAAATTTATAGTAGAAAATGTCTGTCGGAAGTTGCGTCGTGCATCAAGAAATACCATAAGGGCTAAGACGCGGTGTTCTAGCCAGATCTGGCGTCGGCCCACTACTCGTAGCGATCGTTGGAAGAGATGGAGCGACTGAATATCGATGTGGTACCCAAGACGAACCCGACCAACGTCGCCCAGCTGCGTCCCAACGAGAATTTCTGGGCAAACCTGAAGCGTAAGATTTACTCCAACAATTTTGTTGCGAAAACTGAGGAGTAATTGATAAATAAAACGAAGAAAGAACTCAAAAACATGCCTACACGCATGTTTTCGTCCGCCATTGTAAGTAAGCTTAAATAATAACCCTCTATGGAAAATTTATTAAAAGCAATTATCTGTCTTAGCTTTTTTTTATCACCATAAAAAAAAAGTCCATATTTTTAATGCAAACGTTATAACAACTCTTCAAGTGGATGGTTCCATTGGGCCATTTTTAAAATCTGGTCCGAGACTCATTTGCTGTTAGGATTTGATCTACTGAACAGCTTAGCTGAAGACAGTAACTCTCCATATGATTAGGATCTCATTTTTACTTTTTTTACTTACTTAACATGTTTTATATTTCCAATTTAATTGTCTTACATACTAATTTTAACATTTTAAGTGTTTTAGCCCATTGGGCTCTTCAGCTTTGTTTAATTTTAAATTTTCTGTGTTTGGTGTGTTTAGTGTGCTATGTGTTTTACATTAAATTTTCAGTTCAGCCCTTGGGGCATTGTTAGTTTTAAAATTTGATAACCTACCTAATCTACAACTAAAACTACAATTTGAAAATCCTAGGGTGGGAACCAGATTCCGGATGATCTGGTGATCCGATGTCAGGCAGCGTGCCCTGTACCGATTGATAGACTCACTAGAGCGATCGTCGAGCATTTTATCTCGGCCAGACGGTGGACCTCAGATGTTCTTGTCCTCGGAGGGTGTTCAGGATCATCCTGAGGAACTTATTTTGAACACGCTGAAGTTTCAGGTGATGTGTTTTTGCGCAACTCTCCCAGATTGGCATGCCGTACTCAATGACTGGAAGTATGATTTGCTTATAGACAGCAAGCTTGTTTTTCAGGGATAATGTAGACCTTCTGTTGATCAATGGGTACAGTAGCTTCAACAGAACGTTACACTTTAGTGACCGTTTTGTCAACCTGTTCCCTGAAAATAAACTTACTGTCTATGGTAACGTCAAGATAGACAGCTGATTTAGGCCATTCCACCGTTGTGTTGTTTGAGGTTTATTCTACAATCCTCAGGCGGAACAAGTCTAGGAGAGTTTGAGTGTGGAAATAAGATGACCTGGGTCTTCGCCGCATTGATACAGATCTTCCAATCGGTGAAGTAGTCAGACAGAACATTCAGGCTTCGCTGCAGTTTCGCGATAAGCGCTCTTATTACCCTACCATTGTGGACGACTGCGGTATCATCGGCGAACAACGACAGAGATCCATTTTCGAGGAAGCGGGGGTATGTCCGAGGTGAATAGATTGAACAGAAGTGGGCCTAATATACTTCCCTGCGGAACACCGGCAGGAGATCTCCTGACTACCGGAAACTGCACCATGCAACGAAACACGGAATGTCCTGTCCGTCAGATAGTTTTTAATTATCTTCACCAGAAAGATGGGAAGATTGTATCGATGCAGCTTGTACACCAGGCCATCATGCCACACGTTATCAAAGGCCTTCTCGATGTCGAGAAGTGCCGCGACAGATGATTTCGAAACAGACTTGTTCCGTCTGAGGATGTTACTGACTCGATTAAGTTGGTGAATAGTCGACCGACCACGTCAGAAGCCAAATTGTTCGTCGAGCAAGATGTTCAGCTCGTCGGCAGATGAAAGAAGCCGACGGTGGATCGCTTTCTCAAATAGCTTGGATAATCCTGAGAGAAGGCTGATGGGCCTATAGCTCTTGGAACACGAAGGATCTTTCCCAGGTTTCTGGATGGGTATGACTTTGGCTGACTTCCAACACGAGGAAGTAGCCAAGTCGGAGCAATGATTGAAAACCATCGCCAGATGGTTATAGAACTGAGGGCTCAGTTGCTTGAGCTCCAAGTTCAGGATGTTATCGAAACCTGGGGCCTTCATGTTCTTTGAGCATTTGATATAAGCCAACAATTCGTCAGCTGAGATCTCCAACTCCTCTGTGAAGTCGTTGGGGCTTAGATGGATGTTAGTAATAAGCGCGCTAACGGCAGCTTCATGTGGACTGACGATGTTTTGTCCGAGCTTATGGGAGCTGACGAAGTGTTGACTTATCTCAGCAGCCTTCTCTGCAGGAGCTATCAACCGATCCTTAGAGCCATTGCTGTCTAATGGGATCAACGGTGGAATGGGCCTTGGCTTAATTTTTAAAATTTTTGTCAACTTCCAGAACGGCTAGCACAATCTGGGAGAGAGCGGATCTTGTCGGCAAAATTGTTATTTTTAAGGTCCACCATTCTGGCCTTAATAATTTTGGTCACTCGATTACAGTGACATTTAAGCGTTGGCAAACCAGTTCGCTGGTATTGCCTTCAGAATGGCGTTGCGCAATTGAATAAGTTCTTTAGTGGGTCTATCAATGGGTACAGAGTCACTCACTTGATCAATCACCGGTACGTGTTGCTCCCGGGCCTGGTAGATTGCTTGCTCGATGCTCTGCAGCTGCCGCTCGATGTCATCAACGGAATCAAGGTGCATGTCGAAATCGATGTTGTCGTCAACATGTTGTCGGAATCTCTCCCAACTGGCGCGATGGTAGTTCCGTCTGGTGATTCGATGCCGGTTGACCGAGGACCCAACTTCAGCCACCACCGGATAGTGGTCCGAGCTGAGCTCCTGGTGAACGATCGGCTGGGCGATGTTGTTTCCCATGTTGGTGAGGAAGATGTCGATTGTCAAATGGACCCCGGATCTGCTCAACCGGGTGGGAGTATCCGGGCCCAGGACGGTGTAATGTCCCTCTTCCAGGTCTTCCTGTAGAATAATTCCGTTCCGATTCCGCCGGGTGTTCCCCCAGGTTTCGTGTTTCGCATTCATGTCGCCGGCGATGATGAACTGCCCCTGTCTCCGAGTTAGCTTACGGATGTCGTTACGTAGGGCCGTTGTTGTTCCGTTGTTGGTACTGGCTTGCTTGGGACAATAGGCCGCGATGATGGTGATTGGGCCGACAGGAGTTTCGACCTCGACTCCGATGGCTTCGATGGACTGCAGCTGAAAACTCGGAAGCAGATGGCAGTTGATGTTGTAGTGCAGGGCGATCGCAACTCCTCCTCCACTAGAGCCGCTACGATCAAGTCGCACAATCCGGTATCCTGGGATGACGATGCTGATTTCCGGTTTTAGGTGTGTCTCGGTGACGATGGCGATGTCGATGGCCTTCCTGTTAAGGAAGTCACCGAGCTCAAGAGTTTTGTTCCGGATGGAACAAGCATTCCAATTAAGAATGTTGATGGTGCGTTTACGGTCCATACTTAAAGATGAACGTCATCGTCACGGATGTGGCGGCTTTGAGCTGTTCCTCCTTGGAGCGGCAGGAACGTAGTTGGCGATAGAGCTCTTGCACGAACTCGACCATTTGCTCCGAGTCGTAGAGCTGACCATCGACGGGTGATTGCGTGGAGGTATTGCGATTCGGATTGCCCCAGCCTGGAGGAGAGTCGGGTTGGGGGCGGCGGTGGCTGCGGCGAAACGATGATGAACGGAAGTTGACGGGCGGTTTGCTTGGCGGTGATTTAATGGGATCGGCGGTAGGTTTGGCACCTGGTACCGGAGCGTCGGGAAATTTTCTTCATCCAGTCGAGGTGGCGGACGGCGTTGCCTAGGCCGGGACTTAGTGGACGCCTGTTTGCGGATCGCCAGAAACTCTGCACGCTTGGGACAAGTTCGGTTGTTACCTTCATGATTAGCGCCGCAGTTGGCGCACTTTGGTGGTGTTCGCTTCATCCATTGGGGCACAATCCATGGTAGTGTGTGCTCCGGCACGCTTGCCGCAACGTGGTTTCATGTGGCAATTTCGAGTTCCGTGGCCAAACACAAGGCAGTTGCCACACTGCGTCACGTCGTGCTTTCTCGGGCGATACCGGTCCCACTCGACAATCACGTTGAAAAGTGCCCGTATTTTCAACAGGTCCGCCATCGTGACGGAACCCTTCTCCAGATGGACCAGATAGAGTTGGTCTCGATGATTTCCCTGTTGTTGACGTCTGATCGGGAACACTTTCACTGGTTTCAGAGCCGCCGCTTGCAGCTCAGCAATGATTGCCTCCGGGGTGCATTCCGGAAGGCCACGCAGAATCACCTTCAGCGGCTTGTTTCCTGGTGCGTCGTGAGTGTAAAACTCATGTTTCTTGGTGACCAGGTGAGCACCAACAGCACGGTAGTCAGCCTCCGTCGAGCACATGATCTTTGTGCCGGTACTGCACAGCTTGAAAAGCGGTTGAATTTTGATTGCTGCAAGCTCAGCCCTGAGAGCAGCGACGTCCTTTGATGTGGTGAAGAGCGGGGGGACTTTTACCTTCTTTGGCACCTCCTGTACCGGGAGCATGGAAAATTTGTTGCTCGCTAATAGTCGAGCGTTAGGATCCGCTGGATCGGCATCGTCTTGGCGCAGCCGCTTGGAGCTGCTCGGTTTCGGTATGGCGTCAGGAGCTGATGCCACTGGCGTGGATGTCACCACGTGTTGATTTTTCGACCCATTGCCACGGCAACAGGTCGAGCGAAAAAACTGGTGAACTTTGCAGCGCTTGCTTTTGTCTTGCCACCACCAAAAGATGAGCAAGCGCAGGTGATATTTCGCGAACCGAACACGCAATCGCGAGAGAGCGGGCGAGGGGAAAAACGGGAGAAAAAACTTTACTTTTACTGCGAGGGAGCGAAAAACACGACCGATCGTGTCGCTTGGTAAAACTGGAATGATTAGGATCTCTTCTTTTTTAGCTTAACATGTTTTATATTTCCATTTGTTTGTCTTACATACTAATTTTTACATTTTAAGTGTTTAGCCCATAGGGCTCTTCAGCTTTGTTTAATTTTATGTGTTTGGTGTGTTTAAAGTGTTATGTGTTTTACATGAATTTTTCTGTTCAGCCCTTGGGGCATTGTTTGTTAAAATTTGATAACCTACCTAATCTACAACTAAAACTACAATTTGAAAATCCTAGGGGTGGGAACCAGATTCCGAATGATCTGGTGATCCGATGTTAGGCAGCGTGCCCTGTACCGATTGATAGACTCACTAAAGCGATCGTCGAGCATTTTTATCTCGGCCAGACGGTGGACCTCAGATGTTCTTGTCCTCGGAGGGGTGTTCAGGATCATCCTGAGGAACTTATTTTGAACACGCTGAAGCTTCAGGTGATGTGTTTTTGCGCAACTTTCCCAGATTGGCATGCCGTACTCGATGACTGGAAGTATGATTTGCTTGTAGACAGCAAGCTTGTTTTTCAGGGATAATGTAGACCTTCTGTTGATCAATGAATTTTAGTAGCTTCAACAGAACGTTACACTTTGTGACCGTTTTGTCAACCTGCTCCCTGAAAATAAGCTTGCTGTCTATGGTCAACGCCAAGATAGACAGCTGATTTGGCCCATTCCACCGTTGTGTTGTTTGAGGCATTTTACAATCCTCAGGCGGAACAAGTCTGGGAGAGTTGGAGTGTGGAAATAGGATGACCTGGGTCTTCCGCCGCATTGATACAGATCTTCCATTCGGTGAAGTATTCAGACAGAACAATCGAGGCTTCGCTGCAGTTTCGCTGTAAGCGCTCTTATTACCCTACCATTGTGGACGACTGCGGTATCATCGGCGAACAACGACAGAGATCCATTTTCAGGGAGCGGGGGTATATCCGAGGTGAATAGATTGAACAGAAGTGGACCTAGTATACTTCCCTGCGGAACACCGGCGGAAATCTCCTGTGCATCAGAAACTGCACCTTGCAGCGAAACACGGAATGTTCTGTCCGACATTAGGATCTCATGTTGGCACCAATTAATATAAACGTTTTGCATGTGGCGCCGCCTACTTAGGCAATCCGATTTAATTAGACCACCGCGAGATATATCACAAGAATATTACACATTAAAATTATATTGAAATCATTAGTGAAATTATTGTATTCGGATGCCATTACCCACTTTGAGATAGTGGTGCCACTTTGTTAGTATATCCTTCAACGAAATTGAGCAGCACTTCAAAATTGAAATATTAGTTTGGTTTAAGGTCAAATCAAGCTACGGTTTGTTTCAAATACACGAGAGCTTCTGATTTTTAGCTCGCTTAAAATATTTTTTCGAATAAAAAGCTGGGGTTCAACCTTCCATATACTGAAAAAGTCAAAATTTTATACGAAAATTTCAATTCGATAATCGTCTAACTATACGATTTTTCTTGGTACATTTCCACCATAATTCACTATATGTGTTCGTTAATTCTTTTTTATCAAGGCATCCCTAAACTTCGGGTGTCCGATTTACCCGCAAATTTCACCGCAGTGACAGATTGCAACACAAGTATTTACTTGAGTGATAATAATCAAACGTAGTTCAATTGTTAACTCGGTTGCTTACGCTTGATTGAAGTTACTTTGTCCGAACTCGGGTTTGGACGATGTTCTGGACAGTTTGGTGGATTGGTGGTTTTTGGCACGGTCAACTTTTGTACCTTACACCACTCTAGGACGGATTTTGTATAGTGACCAGAGGCCAAATCAGGCCAAAACAGAGCTGGAGAGTCGTGACTTCTGATAAACGGTAGCATCCTCTTTTGCAGACATTCTTTCTCATACACATCCTTATTGATAGTGTAGGTAGAGACGCTTAAAGATTTTCGGTGGCACAACTACATATGGCCTGCCAAATCAAATACTTTTTCGGGCATTTGGGCACCTTATTTTTCCGGAAATGCTCGGCAACGGCGTTCCTTTGCATTGCGGTATAAAAGCCAGACTCGAAAGCTGTTTAAGAGTCTTAGAGTTTGTTTGTTTGTCATCCATTATGATACAAGAAATTTTTTGCAAAACTGGTGTCTTTCCTCCTCAGCACGCCTTTTTGCATTGAAATTTTAGAGAGTTTGAGCTGTTGTGAGGAATACCTGTAAATAGAAATTAGAAGCAAAATTAGTATTTTCCATTTAATTCAACTACCTTTGCTTATCTTGACAGATACGCGTATTTTGTCTATAATGTGAAGACTTCTTCCAGTCGAGTTATTAGTTCGAGACACTGAAGAAGTCTGACATTGTAGACAAAATACGCGTATTTGTTAAGATAAGCAACGGTATTGGAATGAAATGGAAAATACTAATTTTTCTTCTAATTTCTAGTTAGTGACATTTTGCTTGTCATCACGATTGGGCAGCTTGTTCACTTTGTGACGCCTTCAATCCTTGCTTGTGCTTCACTTTTTGTACGTATGATTTTGACTCCCCAACTTTGCGAGCCACATTTCGCATCGAAAGATTGGGATTTATCTCAATAATGGCTACCACCTTCTTGTCCATTTGTCGAGAGCATACTTTCCGATTTGTTCCACTTTCAACTTTCCGATCCACAGTCAACATTGGCGTAACTACTGGGGGTGCCTAGGGGGCCAGGCCCCCTCCAGCATTCTATAGGCCCCCCAGGATGTTTTCCTAATAAATTTCTATTTTGAAATGAAACACTATTCATAATCTCTACGGAATTGAATGGTTTGTTTTCCAGTGTAAGTTCCCAGCAAACACAAAATCGTATATGATAGCGAATATAAGTGCAAAGTGGAGGCGATATACGTACATGCGTCCATTTGACTTCATCTAAAATGTACGTATATCGCCTCCACTTTTCACTCTTATCCGCTATCATATACGATCCTGTGTTTGCTGGGTTGTTTTTGTATCTTGCTCCCTTCAGAAATAGTTTGAACGAGTAATAATTTCTGTTAAAATGTTTTGAAATTGGAAATAATAGATGATTGCACGAACGCGTCGTGAATGTCATTTTGACAGTCCAGGGAACTTGTTTACGTGGACTTCCGGTAAGATCGGTTTGAGATTTTGTGCTCAGGATTTGTTGCGATTGAAGTACACTTGCCGGAAAACAGACACTTGTGCTTATTTTTACATCATTTCCTGAATCTAATCGTACAGAATCCGGAAAAAGCCAGCGAAAAATTTCGTTTGAGTGGTTCAAATTCTAACTCCTTGTAAACAAGCTCCCTGGACTGTCAAAAAGTGAAGTAAATAGTTTCGGTGCAATGATCTATTGATCTTAAGCAGTATTTAGAAGCAAACGCACACACTTTTGCACACATCTCCATGCGGGGTAGGTCAAACATCAACCAACTTGACTGGCAAAAATATAATGAGCTTGATCGTCAAGCTCAGCAAATACCGCCAAAGACACAGAATGGTTCTAGCGATGTTAAATCTCTGTTTTTACACTCCCTAAAGCCCACTATGTGATGGAAATCAATTTCCAATAAGAGTTTTTAAACCACAACTTCTAATTTTTACCAGTATTGTTTTTTCTCGTAGTTATTTACTCAACAACCTCGGAGAGAAACTCGGTAAGGTGTCGTATGCTGATCCTTTTAACAGCATGTTTTGACGGAACCCGCTCATTGAATAAATACACTACTAATTATGTTTGTTTTTCATATTGTGTTTGCTTTGACATGCCGATTAACAAAAGCCCTACGCCTTAGCCCTAAATAATTCGGAATCCAATATAAAGGGTGTCCACGATGAAATTGCCACACACAAAATTGATTCGCAAAATTCGAGTTTTCATCCGATTGCCATCAAATTTTCAGGGATTGAGAAACCCATACTTTCTTCAGTTCTTCGACTGTCTTTACTACCTTAGGTCGTTTAAGAAGGTGCTGCTTCATAATCGCCCAGTACTTCTCGATGGGGCGGAGCTCCGGAGTGTTGGGAGGGTTGAACATTTTCGGCACGAAATTGACCTTATTGTCCGCATACCACTTCAGCACGTCCTTGGAGTAGTGGCATAAGGCCAAATCCGGCCAGAAGATTGTTGGGACGTTGTGGGCCTTCAGGAGAGGAAGCAGCCGCTTCTGGAGGCACTCTTTTATGTACACCTGTCCGTTCATCGTGTCCTGGGTCACGAAAGGTGCACTCCGTTTTCCGCACGTGCAGATGACTTGCCAAACCAGGAATTTCTTCGCAAATTTGGACATCTTCTGAGTGCGGACATGCTCCGGAACGCTGAACTTATCCTTGGCCGTGAAAAACAGGTTGCCGGGGACCTGTTTGAAGTCGGCCTTCACATATGTTTCGTCGTCCATGATGCCGCATTCAACTTTCGTCAGCATGTTGAGGTACAACTTCCTGGCACGGGTTTTGGCGGACTTGTTCTCGCTTCTCGTCGCGATTAGGGGCCTTTTGTACCTTGAACGTTCAAAGCCCAGCCTTGGTTTTGGCCTTCTGGACAAAACTTCGGCTTAGGTGCAGCTTCTTAGCCACATCCCGAACGGAGGCATTCGGATTTCGGTTGAAGGCCCCAACTACGCGGTTGTGATTTTGGTGTTGTACGGAATACTTTTCCTTCACTTCTGGGCTTCCGATCGGTGGTCAACCGTTCCTCGAACCGCTTAATCACTCGCGACACCGTGGAATTCGCGATTCCCAACGTTTTAGCGATGGAACGATGCGAGAGATCCTTGTTCTCGTGATGAATGCGCAAAATTTTATCAGCTGTTCTTTCGACTCCATTTCCGCGAGTTTTGATCACAGGACTTTAAAACTTGCAGGATGTAAAGTGCATTATTTAACTAAATGAACTAAATCCACCCAAATTTTCATTAAATTCTACCCAATGGTTAAAAAGTCAGAGCAATTTCATAGTGTGGCAATTTCATCGTGGACACCCTTTAATTGTTCAATTCTATTAATATTAAAACCTCTAGACTTATATCTAAAATAAAAGCGACAGTAAAATGTAGAGCCTTTTAAGTTGAAACATAAAATTTGGAACACTTTTCTATGTACGTATTTTAATTTTATTATTCAAGAAGGTATTACGATAATGAGTTTTGTTTAAGGCGCATTTTAGAATTCACGATATCATTTTCACTTGTACGAACAATTTAGTAGAGTGTAGACTCCCCAGGTTGATCAAAGTTTCGATGCTAACGAATGTTCATAAGCAAAATATGGAGAAGTTTATTCATTAACGATAATATTTTTGAAATTGTAGTTTTAGAAGAAAGGTAAACATATAATCAGGTAAATTCCTGAAATCATCACATTTGTTGGGATTGACTTCAGTATCACTAGTTGTCGATATAGACTACATAATGGGCCTGCATGTCAAATTTTATCAAAATTCACTTCGTTTTTATTATAACAGTTGTCTTACATTTATTCTTATGATTTCTTTAAAGGATTTGATTTTCAATCAAAAGGTTCTATTTTTGGCTGGAATATAAAAAAAAAAATAATGAATACATCTACAGTTTTTTATTAAAAATTGTCATATTTGACATTCTCAGCACTCAAAGGATAGATTGAGCTGAAATTTTGACTATAGCTTGACAATTGAAGTAACCTGAATTTCAAACTGTTTTGAATTTATAAACTGTTCTTCCATGCCTGCAAAATTACATCCGATCCACCATCTTAGATAATTTTAAAAAACATTTATTTTCTTTTACAAAATAGTTTATTTCATAAGAATGAACTGTTTTGCCGAAGAAATCACTCTTGTAGAACTTTTCAATTTTGAATATGTTAAAAACTAAATTTTTGCCAAACCTTCCAACAAGGCAAATCTGATAGCATTTTGAAGACTGTACTTGAAAATTTAAAAATTCAAAACGGTGCATTTGTTATTTTCGCCTATTAGTTGTTCACATTCTTTTGCCATACTTTCAAAAACTTTCAATTCCATGGAATTTCGATACCCTGGAAATTTATCAATGTCAATCAAAATCTTAAGTTCGACCTCAAAGTAGCCATGGATGTTTTTTTTTCGAACTACCGTGAAGTTCTCAGTAGGTTTTTGATGAAATAATCATCGGAATTCTCCTTCAATTTTTTGAACTCTCTTTAGAAATTTAGCTCGATATAACTTATATATTTTCATTGTGTTGTTCATAGAATTCTACTTTAAAACAACCTTGGTTGATGATTTGCGCACAGAACATTCAAAAAGTTATTTGATATGAAACTTAAATCGAATTCCACTGAATGGTTGAAAAATATTCACATTGTGGAAACTGAAAAAAATCTCGGAGTTTTGAAATTACTGTTTTTAATTAGAGACGTAAAATTGCTAAGTCGAGAAGTGACTGTATTTTCATTTTATGTTACAATCGATTTATAGAATTTCGTATAATCTGGACAAATAAACAAAAGTAAATATGAAAAATTAAGAGATTGGTAGGTATATCCTATACTGACTCTTTATAAATTCAGGACTATTCTCCGCCTCGGATGAGTTGAGACGGCTCAAGAGAATCGAATAAGGTGACCGAGGCGCAGAATAGACTTAATTATTCGATTAAACCTGTTTTGATTTATCAATTAAAATAACTTGTCCCTAACAATTACGCTACTTTCGTCCCTCTTTTAAATATTCTTATAAACGAAAAAGAATTCTTCGCGCAGGCCCCCTCCAGGCCCCCTCCAGACTAATTGTCCAGCTCCGCCAATAACAGTCAAGCGCAGATCAAATGATTTGCAAACACAAAACACGGTTCTTTTCGGAAGCTCTAGTTTCTTGGCAAGATCGCGTACCGATAAATTCGGAGTCTGCTGCCGTTCGTACGAAATTGGTTTGCGCACTTCCACTTGATTCGACACCATTTTACTAAATGTATTAAGAATGTAAACATGTTGTACCACGAAATAAAGTGGAGAGTTTTAGCTGCCATATAAGTGAATGTTTCAGCAATCCGTGAAATATTTAAAAACTACACTGAAAGAAAAGTGCCCGAAATTTAACGTGGTACAGGCTTTATTACTCCACGCGCCTTGTAACTACTACAACAATGTTAAATCTCCTCGGTGAGTTGACTCGGTTTTGACTGCGCAAAACTAATGAACGCATGAACGCACGAGTTTTGAAGATTTGAACTCTGGCGAACTCTGGTCCCAAAAAAATCTTAGTTGTTGTTCTCTCCGATTGCATTTTTTGTTCGCCTTGGAATTACCTACCAGAAAAGCATCAGTTTCCAGAACATACAATTTTCTGTAACTTCAATTCAATCAAAAAGCAATCAGATGAATGCTATTGTTAAAATATATTTTGGGAATTTTAAAAATATCACAAGATTAGAGCATCATATTTCCGTTAAAAACAGACTAGCTATAATTACACTTCCAGGTGAACAATGAATTACAACTCCTATAGTTGTTGTTATGGTTACATAATGCAACTCTGTCCTGTTCTCCAGAAACAGAATTCCCAGCACAAAGGTTTCATTAGCAATTTATATTTATCATCCTTCTGTTCTAAAGCAGCCTCGACTGACACACGGAAACAAAACATTAATTTCCATCCTTCTGCCATCAGCATTAAGTGTACTGCGGAACGTACATTAAGTGCGTCACTAAAAAAAAAATGCATCGTCACATAGTTTGTATGGATGTAACCAATTTTTGATATGGATCGTCAGAGTATTCAGAAATCCTGACCCTCACCCATCGGAAAAGCGTGACGTACTCAATGGGTGTTCCCATGGGAAATTTAATATCTTTTCGCGAGTTCCACGAACGACTCTAAGAGAAGCACATTTTCTTTCGTGTGGTTTCGAAGATGTGCCGCCAACATGTGACCAGAAACCTTGTAGCGTTCACGTTCCTTCCGGGATGGCACTCTTCGTGGAACTGCAAAGAGCCCCCGTGGGTTATTATTGGAACAATATTATCGATATAAAGCGATTCCTCTTCATTCGATTCCCATACAGGACATTTATGAAAAAGTACGTATTGAAATTCGATACCGATGGCTTGATTGATTGCAATCGATGCAATGCGACTTCGGTTGTCAGTTTGTCTTAGAAAAGCGAAGCGGCGGTTTCCATTTCCGTCATTATGGAACCGCTCTCGGAATCGAGGGGGTATAAATATTGTTTTGGTGGTTCTGATCAAACATACTGTTCATAGGCATATGAATATTCTCGAAAGCCGTCATCCATTGGCTTCGCATGTTGTTGTCAAAATTTAACCATCGTCTTGTGGAAAATCTGTAACATTACGAGCGGAACATTGGTAGGAGACACAGAACGAAGCACTTTAAAAGTAATGAATAAGCTTTCCCATTGCATTCAGAGCAAATCTATCAATAAAGGCGCGATACCAAGGCTCAGTTCATCCGTCAATTATATTTTCCATCAATGTTATCATCAATATTGTGCATCAGGTAAATAATCACAGCTTCCAAGATCGGGACATCACAGCCCACTTTTGCATTCTATTCTTCACTTGAGAAGAACAGCGGCTGGAGAGGCGACGAACGGATCATAGGCCGAGTACGAGTATGCCAACGGCGGGGCCAGATAGGTGCCATCGGCCAAGACGGCTGCGGGTGCAAAGTTTCCATGGAAGGACTGCTCGAAGACGGTTGCTGCGGCCGGAGCAGTGACATAGGTTGTCGTAGCAACCGGAGCAGCGGCCACCACCGGAGCACTGTACGTGAAGACACCTTGGGGCTTGGGGTCAGCCTTGGCCGAAACCGAGGCAACACAGCCAATGACGACGAACAGGGCAATCTGCAAAGGTAAACACCATCGAGAGTTATTAGCATTCGAGGGGCAGAAAATAATGATGCACGGATTAACTGACGAGAGCTACTTACGATCTTGAACATTTTGATAATGATTTGATTAGAGAACACTCCTACGGCAGGCTAAGACAATGATAAGAACAGCACAATGCAAATGATGATAACGAATGTTAATTGTTGCTTACACTGGAGGAGTTTTTATACGTTCGGGCGTTGGAGCGCACAGTCGATGCAAAATTATTACCCCGGCCAAGTGGGAGCTAATGATAATAGATCGAATATAAGATATTAATTCCTCGCACGTGCCAGTGTGGTATTTGATTTTGGAAGCCCACCTTTACGTTGAATTAATGTCTATTAGGTATTAGCGTTATGAGCACGTCAGCACCACGATCATGAACTTGACAGTGGCTTAACCTTCTCGAATCCAAAGTCCTATTCCTGGGTCATTGTTACCTTTAAGTTTGTTGTGGTGAAGTTCAATAAGCTGGTCTGCTAGTTGCATCAGGTTTCTTCTTCTTTTTGTTCGCTCATAGAATTCACAGGTTCGCGTTAAGCTGAAGGGAGTGTGGTAGTGCATTTTGGACGAACACATAACAAACAGCTGTCAAAAAGATTAAAAATTTAAGCTACTAAGCTTAATGCCACATTCAATATTTAGGTTATCTGTAGGAAAACAAACGCTTTTACACGACGATAGACACAATAGTGTGTGTGCGTTAAGCGTCACTAAGATTAATAAAAGGGCCTGATGCTGTGGATCAATGTCTTAGGGAAGGTCCATTAATTATGTCACGCAGTAAGGGGGAGGGGGGTTTGGGAAAACGTGACGATCCATACAAAAAATGAAGGTCCATACAAAAAACGTGACAAGGGGGGAGGGGTTTAAAAAAGTCATTTTTTGCGTGACGTAATTAATGGACGTTCCCTTATTGTGTAACGAAATTTACAACAACTTTTGCAAATTTTGTAGTATATCTGACTCAACTATACATACGGTAATAAAGTTCTGGGGAGAACAAAAAGATTCTAATTGGAAGGTTCTCAAAATGTGCAAGCACTCAAAACGATTTGCAGAGAATTTTCATGATCAAAATTTGGTCAAAATCAAATTATCTTTCTCTTTGAAGTTCAATTAGTTTTTGCAATCATATTTTGAGAAAGCTGTATGACTAGGAGAAGCTAATTTTGCTCATAAGGCTTGTTCGCGACAAAATCTGGACACCCCTAAATACGTACACTCAAGTCTTTGTTTCACACGGGGAAACGTACCGTGTAAAAAACCGCGTTATTTCAAAAATGGTCGTAAAAATGCGTTATTTCAAAAACTGTCATTAAAAAACCAAGTTATTTCAAAAATCGTTGTGAAAAAACAAAATTCATGGTTATCATTTATTTATAGCTAAAACAGGATGAAAATTATCCGTTTTTATCAGCATTTATGTATTTACAGTGAAGTTTCCATATCTCGATATTGAAAGGATCATCAAGACTATGAACCAAATTCGATGTCAACGGTTCTACGAATTTTTGACGGAATTCTGTCACTTGCTAGAAAAGCTTACATTTATTTGACAATCAAATTGCTGCTAAAAATGTTTGACAATAAATGTATACAACTCCTGAAAGTAATAAGATTAATTACATAGTAAAAAGTAACCAATATTTAAAAATTTGTTGATATATTTTACTTAGAATCTTCTCGTCTCAGCAGCTAATCTTAATGACGTCTCAAAGATGTAGGTTGCTCAGTTTGTTTGATAGTTTAGAAGCGAAGCACATTTCTATAGCTTAATTTCCTTCAGTGAAGTTAATTTCTACGTATGTAAGGTCTGTATCCGAAATAATCCGGACACCTCAAAACATGAATAAAACAGAAATTTCGCATTATATTTCCATCCTAGTTATTTATTTCAGATTCATGGGATGTATTTTAACAATTCGTGAAGACAAAATATAGTTATTCGGTATTTGCATAAAATTTTCGAACTTTGCGCTTAAATCCGTCCATTAGGGTTTGTACAGACTTTTCAGAAATCGAGAAGCCGTCTTTGTCCAAATTTGCTGGAAGTGTTAGATGTCTTTGATTCCTTGCTTCTTTCCAGAAAGCTTCCGCTTCATCAGAGCCCAATATCTCTCAATTGTTCGTAGCTCTGGGCAATTTGGCGGGTTTGAGGTTTTTGGTACAATGTTCACTTGATTTGCTTGGTATCACTCCATCACAGTTTTAGCATAGTGGCATGATGCCAAATCGGGCCAGAACAAGGGGGGCAGGTTTTTTCTTTGTTACTTTTGATGAAGAGTAGCAATCGCTTCTGCAGACACTCTTTCTGGTAGATCTCTTTGTTGATTGTGCCTGTAGTGACGAAAGATTTACTCTTTTTACCACACGTGCAAATTGCTTGCCACACAAGGTATTTTTTGAGAAATTTCGATGCCTTCCTCGTTCTGAAATGCTCTGCTGTGGCATTTCTGGCCATAACAGAATAAAAAACCAGCCCTGGAAGCTGCTTGAACATAAATTTAATCGTCCATAACAACGCCAAATATTCGCAGTACAAACGTCGAGCCCGTGATTTTGCTGCCAAGTTCTGTTTGTCGTTGCAATTTGGAACTGTTTTTACTTTATACGACTTAAGTCCCAAACGTTGTTTTGACGTTGTTTTTATTTATTTATTTATTTTCCGTCGGCCTTTTTCCTCACATAGTGACAATCAACGACGCCAGGGAGACGACTCCACCACCTGGACCCTACCTAACGACTCATGACTATGAACCTGACCAACGGCTTTACTTCCTTCCGAAGGAAGATGTGACCAAGAATTTTTCGCCTCAGAAAAACCACTGACGTCAACTGGGATTGAACCCAGACTCACTGGGGTGCGAAGTAGCAGTCACGCTTACCACTGCACCACCGACGCCGGCAATGTCCGGATTATTGTGGATACAGATTTTACCAACAGAGTGAATTCAACAACATTGTGTACCTTCGATTTTCAGGCCAACTTCAATGGAAAGTGCATAGTGCAAAAAAGTATATTACATCATGATTTTGGTTGTAACTTTTATTGTACTGAACGGATTCTGATGAAACCAAACCAATTTGAAAGGTTAAATTGATTCATTGTACTACAAGAAGTTGCATTTTAAAACGGAGACTCCAGAATGAGACATGCAGCTAAAACTGGTTGAACTTCTTACAAATTTAACCAGTTAGGCTCAAAATAATACCTGTGTGTGTGTGTGTGTGTGTGTGTGTGTGTGTGTGTGTGTGTGTGTGTGTGTGTGTGTGTGTGGGGGGAGGGGGGTGTGGCGACACATCATATAACCACTGGACCGAAATGAGCGCAACAACCGCAGACTGAAAGATATCACGGTCCCGTAAAATCCTACTAAATGGTTTTGAATCGGTTTTCACAAACCGGAAGTCGCCATCTTGGATTCCAAAATGGCGTCGGACATCGATTTCCGACCTTTACACGTCGTCCCTTCCGAAACACCCATATTTTAGAATGTTTTGCAGCTTTTCACAAACCGGAAGTCGCCATCTAGGGTTCCAAAATGGCGTCGGACATTGATTTCCGGCCTCTACACGTCGTCTTTGTTCCGAGAGTATCCATATTATAGACTTTTTGATAATTTTTCACAAACCGGAAGTCGCCATCTTGGATTCCAAAATGGCGTTGGACATCGATTTTCGATCTTTACACGTCGTCCTTTCCGAAACACCCATATTGAAGAATGTTTGACAGCTTTTCACAAACCGGAAGTCACCATCTTGGTTTCCAACATGGCGTCGGACATCGATTTCCGGCCTCTACACATCGTCTTTGTTCCGAGAATATCCATATTATAGACTATTTGATAATTTTTCACAAACCGGAAGTCGCCATCTTGGATTCCAACATGGCGTTGGACATCGATTTTCGATCTTTACACGTCGTCCCTTCCGAAACACCCATATTGAAGAATGTTTGGCAGCTTTTCACAAACCGGAAGTCACCATCTTGGTTTCCAACATGGCGTCGGACATCGATTTCCGGCCTGTACACGTCGTCTTCGTTCCGAGAACATCCATATTGTAGCCTATTTGACAATGTTTCATAAACCAGAAGTCGCCATCTTGGATTCTAAAATGGTTTTGGACATCGATTTCCGGCTTCTACACGTTGTTCCCGTTCCAAAAATACCCATATTGTAGAATATTCGACGGCTTTTAACAAACAGGAAGTCACTATCTTGCTTTTCACAATGGTGTCGGACGTTGCACCCTCCACAGCACACAATTGAAGACGTAGGTTAACTGAACACCTAGGAAACTAATCTTCTTCATGACACACCAAGTATCTAATAATGTTTTTCGCGTTTTTTGACTTTTTCATTGTATGTACATCATCAGAAAACACTTACACCCCGTTCACACTACAACTTATATTACGTGATATAGACTATCTTGATACCAGCATCTATACATCTAGTTTTCACTGGAAATAATGTGCATGGCATTTGATATCAAGATATTCTATATCAAGTAAAATAGGTTGTAGTGCGAACGGGGTGTTAGGCTTATTGGGCTCTTTAACCGCATTATTTCAAAAATCGTCGTAAAAAAAACGTGATAAAAAGACTTGAATGTATATCTCTGGAAATACTTCATCAACGCGTGAAATATTTCGCTGACTGATCAACCTATGTCTGTTCATTGTGTAAAATCAATTTTTGGTTATACTACAAGCTTTTAGATCGAAGATGGCGTCGAAAGAAGAGCAAGTGCGAAAATCAATTTTGTGCGGACGCAATGAACATCCGGATCTGTCAGTAAGAAAACTTGCAAAAAAGCTTGGGTTTTCCTGCGAGCGCGGTCCATAACGTTCTTAAACCTATCGATGCACGTTTGACAACATCTAAGGAGGCTGGGAGCGGAACGAAAACGGATCTCAGGAACCACCAGAATGACGCGAAGGTGATGCAAATATTGCAGTAGAGATCAGATCTTCCGGTACGTACTGTGGCTAGAAAAATTAAAATGTTCTAAACTTTCGTGCATACTTCCAAGCACCGGCAAGGTCGTTCAAGCTGAAAACTGTACCGAACCGTAATGATAAACAGAATGTGACGGCTAAAACCTGGGCTCGAAAGGAGTATATTTGACGAAGTTTTCCTGCGTGATCATGCACGATAAAACTAATGTGTGGGAAGACTTTAAGCAGCTTCCCGGAATGTCTTATTATACTGCCATGCAACGGAATGGCGTAGAGGAGCATTTCAAGACGAAGAAAAAAGCCAAGTTCCCCAAAAAATATGTGGTTTGGCCGGCAATATGCAAGCCAACTTTTCATCACTACCGAAACGGTAAGTAAGGAAATATACCATGACGCTCCCTTGCTATTCTGGCTTGATTTGGCATCTTGTCACTACGCCAAAGTATCAAGCGAATGGAGTCCATGTTTTACCAAAAGAGTGAATCCACCTAACCGCCCGGAGTTGTGACCGATCAAGCGGTGTTGGGCTCTAGTGAAGAGAGAATTCTCTCAATATAAGCAACAAGCTACAACTATAGAAAAAATTTGAAAATCTTGGACATAAGCAGCAGAGAAGTTTGCACAGACCCTAATGGCTGGAGTAAACTCAAAAGTTCATAGTTTCTTCATGCAGCCTAATTAATTAACTGTTATTAGTTTTAAGATGACTAATAATGCACAATTAAATAAATAAAAAAATGCATCTTGGATTGAACTAGCAACAAACTTGTTTTATTCCAAATTTAATCTGTCCGGATTTTGTCGCGAATAAGCCTTATTGATCCACAAAGGTTTTTAAAAAATAAGCGAAGCCATGCAAAGATGTGCGAGCGATAACTTGCACACAGATTGGTCGAAACATAAAGTTTGTATCCACAATAATCCAGACTCCTGTAAACATAAGTAAAACACAAGTTTCACATTAAATTTCCATTCAATTTGTCAATTTCAGATTCATGGGGTATGATTTAAGAATTCACGAAGTCAAAACATAGTTATTCAGTGTTAGAATAAAATTTTCGAGCTTTGTGCGTAACTCCATCCATTTGTACAGACCCTTCAAATACCGCGATGACCGACTTTGTCCCATTTTGTTCAAGTGAGCTTCCGCTTTATGAGAGCCCAATATCTCTCGATTGGACGTTACATCGGGGCAATTTGGCGGATATGCAGTTTTCGGTACAATATTCTCTTGAAATGCTTTGTACCAGCCCATCACCGTTTAAGCAATGGCATCCTGCCGAATCGGACCAGAACAAAAGTTTTTTCTTTGCGTGCCTGTAAGGACGAAAGATTAATTCTTTCTACCACACGTGCAAGTCGCTTGCCAAACATAGTATTTTTCTGGAAATTTTGATGCCTTCTTCCTCCTGAAATATTTAGCTGTAGCATTTCTGGCCATATCAGAATAGAAAACCATTTCTAGAAGCTGCTTGAAATCCTCCAGGACATAAGTTTCATCGTCCATAACAACGCATGAAAACTAAAATATTTACACTACAAATTTTGAGCCGGTGATATAGATGTTTTGTAAAAAATTTAGCATTGGAACAAACAGCACCTTTATTTTGGCATTTTATATGAGGCTGGGATCTGAAATCTTTCTCAAACTATAGAAAAGTTCCTAGCTAGCATTCATACGTAACGATCGTGGAATTGTTATTATTTCCAGCATTCCTTAATTTTTTAGTCGGCAAAATCCAAAAAAAGTCTTGAGGCCCAAAGCTCCATGCCTGTTTCCGTTAGTTCGGGTCCCAAAGCCACCGAATAACGTATTTTGACCTCAAACGATTTGCATTTTTCTTCACAAATTGGCATCAAAAATGGAAATGTTGATATATTTTGAGGACCACTCAAATAACTGCCTCAGCTTAAATTTAAATGCTCCAGATTTTTCAGACTTTAAAAAGCAACTTTGCAGAAGAAAGTGTGAAGATCCGACTTCACCAGAAAATTGTATGACCGTTGAAAGGCAGCATACTTTAAGCAAAAAAAAAGCATAGTACAGTAAACCACCCGACATGCGCGGATCCCCTTTCTGAATCTTGATATATAGCAAGTCTTGGACTGAGATGTTTATGTGTACTTTTTGTAATATCAGGAAAGTTATCTGAAAAACTTCCCTGAAGTTCGCTGAAAAAAATCCATGAAGTTCTCTGAGGGACTTTCCGAAAGTTTTGGGGACTCTGAGGGACTTTCTATGAAGTTCTAAGAAGAACTTCTCTGATGTTCTCTGCAAAACTTCCCTGAAGTTCTCTGAACAACTTTCCAGAAGTCCTTTGCAAAACTTCCCTGAATTTCTTTGAAGAATTTCTCTGAAGTTCTCTGCAGAATTTTCCTGAAGTTCTCTGGAGGACTTAACCAAAATTTTGTGAATAACTTCTCTGTAGGACTAACTCATAGTTGTTAGGAGAACGGACCAAATATATCCATATGTGCACTAGCGATAAACGTTCATTGCATAGTTCAAAGGCAGACCAGTGTCACGCAGTGAAAATAATTATGAACTATGAAGTCGGCCATCTGGAAGACCAAAATCACTAGAATTCATACATGATCTAGATATCAGAATACAGAGGGGCTTATCACGGTTTTCACCTTCACTATCATTTTAATGTCATTGGAAAAAATACATGGTTGTGGAAAGTGATCGAAAGAGTCTTCAAGTGAAGGAGTAGAAGCAAGTGAAGCAGATAGAGCATCTAGGTAAACCATTTAAAACCTCAATCTCAACTGCCCCAACACTAACGGCCATAATCGCATTACCGACACCAGGACCTCTGCCTGGTTGCCTTTAGTTTGGACTGAGCTGGTCAAGCTCCCGACCGTCGTCCAAGTTGCCCAAGTCAACTCCACTGTCTGTTAGATCCCGGTCATCGTGGGAGTCCTAGTGTCTCGAACTAGTGACGTCTTAAGCCTATGGAGAAGACGTGGCCATTTTGTATGCCGTCTCGAGCCGACGCGAACCATTGAAAACGCATTCAAGCAACTAAAACACAAAATGTGTATTTCTCGTGTTAGCAGAGTGTTCTGATAGAAGTTTGATCTGCTTCTTAGTCAAGAATGGGCTCAGTTACTCTTAGTGCTACATAAAGCACAAGAAATTAATCGTTAGGTTATGCAAGAGATAACAACGTTTAAACTGACAGGATATGGCTTCGTTTGAAGATAAATGTTTTGCCTATGAAATGCTTCTTCGCAGAAATAAAACCGGTAGAAACTACCGATCCAAGGGTTAAAGTAAAACACAATCCTTTGTTTTTTCTTTTGCAGAAATTACACACATAAGCAAACGAAAATAGTATAACCAGCTTCATTCAGAAAAAAAAAACCCATAAACGCGCCAGGTCTATTAAAATTTCATTCATTTAGTTGCATGCATAGCAAGGCTCGCACCGGGTTAAGCTAGTCTATCTGTCTGTCTGTTCGAACCTAATAGACTCGAAAGTTACTGAACCGATCGGCGTGAAATTTTGTATGCAGGGATTCTAGGAGTCGGAGAAGGTTCTTATGATAATTAAAGACCCCTCCCTTCTCTGAAAAGGGACGCTCCGATACAAATGAAACAC